>QLSR01001494.1:1100053-1113505 GCA_031780015.1 Citrullus colocynthis
CACTTACCTGAGCAATTATATTCACTTATTCGCACGGCAGTCTGTTGGAAAGTTCTTGGTCCACCAAGTGTGGCTTAACTTGCAGTTGCTCTAATCCTTTTTACCCAACACAATTCCCGGCCACCTAAGGGAATTTTTATCACATAAGTCTCAAGCATCAACAGTTTTTTAACCAAATTAAGCTATAAATTTTTCCTTGGGTCCGAGATACTTACTCTCACGTTACCGGTTTGGTGACGAGAAATCAGGCGCGGTTTGATTGAAATGGCAGCGGAGGAGCACCGGGGTGGAAGAGAGAGAAAGTAGGCGGCACTGCAAGGGGAGAGAGAGAGAGACCGCGGCGGCGCTGGTAGAGAGAGAGAGAGAGAGATTGATTGAAACTGCGGCGGCGCTGAAGATGTCGCGGCGGCGCTCCACTTGCGAGGAAGGAGAAGAAGAAGAAGAAGAAGAAGAAGAAGAAAGAAGAGAGTAGCGTCGGCGGAAGAAGAAGAAAGAAAGGAAAAAACCAGGGGGGGCGGCGGCACGCGAGGGAGAAGAGAAAAATCCCTTTTTACTTTTTTTTTTTATTTTGGCACGCAAATCGATGCCTATTTATAAAAACCCAAATTCCCTATTCCTTCCTCCTTTCCCCTTTTCTTTTCCAACCAAACAAAATAAAATCAAATAAAATCTTCTACAACCAAGATTTACTTCAATTATCCAAATAAAATCAAATAAAATCTTCTACAACCAAGATTTACTTCAATTATCCAATCCCACCAAAATTAATCACCTTATTTTACTTGCCCTAAGATAAAATTATCTTTTTTTTTTTTTTTCTAAATTCCAAATTTTTCCTTAGCTCAAATTTCTAAATTCCAACTTAGCTTAAATAAAGGCATGAATATATAAGGATAACTATATTTTTATTATTATTATCTTTTTTTTTCACACATAATAACTTAAACTTATTTACTAAGAGGATTTACCCCAACGATTTGGGGTTGTTACATTAACTGATGAACAAATATCTCATCTACTAAATGCTCAATTTGCAATCCAAGGTAAAATTTTGTTTTTCCGAGATCTTTCATCTCAGATTCTTTCTTAAGATATTCTATTGCCTTTGAAAGCTTTTCAGGAGTTCCAATTATATTTAAGTCATCAACATATACATATATAATAGCAAATCATGATTTCTTTATAAAAACACATGGACATATTGGATTATTTTGATATCCTTCTTTCAACAAATATCCACTCAGGCAATTATACCACATTCATCCTGATTGTTTCAATCCATATAGTGATCTCTATAACTTTATTGAATATTGTTCTCAAGAACTTGATTTATGTATTTCAAGTATATTAAATCCTTCTGGGATTCTCATATAAATATTATTATCAAGAGATCCATATAAATATGTTATGACAACATCTATAAGATGCATGTCCAAATTTTCATACACAGTCAGACCAATTAAATATCTTAATGTAATTGCATCCACCACTGGAGAATATGTCTCTTCATAATCAACACTGGGTCTTTGTGAAAAACCTTGTGCAACTAGTCTTGCTTTATATCTTGTGATCTCATTATTTTCATTTCGTTTTCTCACAAATACTCATTTGTATCCCACAGGTTTGACATCTTCTGGTATCTGGACTACTGTTCCAAAAACTTGACATTTTGAATGTAACTTTAATTCTGCCTCGATTGCTTCTTTCCACCGGAGCCAATCTCTTCTAAGTCGACATTCTTCAACAGATTTTGGTTCAGGATCCTCATTTTCAGATATAATATCAAGTGCAACATTATGTGCAAAAATGTTATCAATAACTATATTAGTTCGATCCCATCTTTTCCTTGTCATGACATAATTTATTGAAATCCCATTATTATCTTTAGGTATTTCACCTTCTTCACTAATTGGATTATCAGTCATGTCCAGAGTTTCTTCGTGGATATTTACATCCTCAACCAAGTCTTTTTTACTATTATTTATTTTTCTTTTCTGAGGATTTTTATTTTTGGAACCCACTAGTATACCACGCTTCTGGAGTGTTCCAGATTCATTAGTGACAACTTGTTGTGTTGGGATATCAATTTTCGATGGAAGATTTACAACGGGTATATGTGATTTAGTTACTTTATTTGCATCTATAAATGCATCTAGTAATTGATTTGCTATATTTTGCAAATTAATTATTTTTTGAACTTCAAGTTCATATTGATTTGTATGGGGATCTAAATGAGACAATAATGATACATTCCATGCAATTTCCTTTTCCAACTTCTTAATTCCTCCTTCTAATGTTGGAAAATTTGTCTCATTAAAATGACAATCAGAAAATTGTGCAGTAAATGCATCATCCGTCAGGGGTTCAAGATATTTAATAATTGATGGGGAATCATATCCAATGTAAATTCCTAACCTCCTTTGAGGATCCATCTTAGTACGTTGTGGTGGAGCAATTGGAACATATACTGCACATTCAAAAATTCTTAGATGGAAAATATTTGGCTTTTGCCATAAGCTAATTGTAATGGTGAGTATTTATGATAAGCTACTGGCCTAATGCGTGCAAGTGACGCAGCATGCAAAATAACATGTCCTCATACAGATGTAGGAAGCTTAGCTCTCATAAGTAAAAGTCTAGCAATTAATTGCAAACGTTTTATAAATGATTCTGCTAAACCATTTTGTGTATGAACATGAGCTATAGGATGTTCAACATTTATCCCAATTGACATAAAATAATTATCAAAAGTTTGGGATGTAAATTCACCAGCATTATCAAGACGAATGGTCTTAATTGTATAATCAGGAAATTGTGCTCTTAACTTAATTATTTGGGCAAGTAATCTTGCAAATGCAAGGTTTCGACTTGATAATAAGTACACATGCGACCATCTACTGGATGCGTCTATTAATACCATAAAGTATTTAAATGGTCTACTTGGTGGGTTAATAGGTCCACATATATCACCATGAATTTGTTCCAAAAATGCAAATGATTCAGTTCCCACTTTAATTGGTTATGGTCTAATTACTAATTGGCCTTGAGAGCAAGCATCACATAATAATTCACTAGATTGAAGAATCTTCTAGTTATTTAATGGGTGTCCATTTGAATTTTCAATAATTCTTCTCATCATTATAGATCATAGATGACCCACTGGTCATGCCAAATTATAAATATATCTGGATTCATGAACTTAAGGTTCATTGTTGCATATGTTTCAAAAACTCGTATATGAGTATAATATAATCTAGAAGATAAAGCAAACAACTTTTCCAATATACGTTTTTCATGTGAGACAGGAGATATGATATAAAGATATTCTATCTCATTTTTCCTATCAATCTCAATATGATAACCATTGCAACGTATATATTTAAAACTTAATAGATTTCTCTTTGATTAACTAGAGAACAATACATTATTAATTGTAAATTTTGTTTCTCTAGGCAAAATAATATTTGTTTTTTCAAATCTTTCAATCAGGTTTAAAGAACCTGATATTGTATTGACTTTTGCTTCTAGCATTGTCAATTTAGAAAAATATTTTCTATTTGTAAGTATTGTATGTGTAGTTGCACAGTCTGTCAAACATAGATCTTCATTCCTCATTTTTTAGTCACTCAATATATGAAAATTATCCATGATTCTTCATTTAAACAAGATAATTACAATAAGAAAAACAAAACTTGAAATCCAAGGTTTAACTTAAAAAACATGAAAGATAGATAGATAAAACAATTCTACATATTCTCAAAATCAAAAGAAACACTTGTTATGCTATCATTTGTGCTGATTTTCTCTTCAGGAGATTCAAGGAAGTCCGCCACATCCAAATTTGTCATATTGGATGGGTCAAATATATCATTATCCTGGTATGCAAAATTTACTTCCACATTTTTCCCTTTTTCTTTAAGGGAAGCTTGATAGAGATCAACTAGGTGTTTTGATGTACGACAAACATGAGACCAATACCCAGTCATCTCGCATCAGAAGCATTTATGCTCATCGTCTTTTGAATTTTTATCTTGTGGAGCTTTTCCTTTATGATCATCATTTCGGGTGGTTCTTTTGACATTTGGATGATTAGAATGACCACCACAGAAAAAATAATTATTTCTTCATCTGCTACGACCACGACCACGACCACTACCTCGACCACGATTATTAAAATTTACAGCATTCACTTCAGGGAATGGTGTTGTTCCAGTTAGTCGAGATTCATGGTTCTTCATCAATAGCTCGTTATTTTGTTCAGCCACGAGAAGACATGAAATTAATTCATAATATTGTTTAAAACCTTTCTCTTGATATCTCATTTTTTTTTTCCTTTTCTTTTTAATTTGGGGTGATATTCGAACCTAGATCTAGTCTTTTGGTTAAAAAAAACATATGTATGTTTTCACTAATTCTATTATGTTCAAGTTGACATATACTTTATCATAAAATATTCACATATTAATGAAAAAAAAAAATCTCATGTAGTTGCTATTATATAAATAGGAAAAATAATTTTCTAATATTTTGATGTGAGATTCTAGTCATAGATCCACATCAATGTTTTGGCAAGGTGCATAAGTGGTATTATGCTCAATGTTTAAGCCTATGCTTAGATTATAGACTATACTAATGTCGAACAAAGCTAGGATAATATTACATATTTCATGATCTCAACATAAAGTAATTGAAAAAGATGAGAAACATATGCTTTGATTTGGTTGGTTATATAGCTCAATAGGTTGCATATATATGCCTCTCACATGCATGCTCGCCACTCAACTCGACTTTGCTTAAACCTTACCAAGAAAACCAATTGTTCACATGTTCACACGGTACTTTGCATGAGTGGACCACGTGACAAAGAACTGATGCATGCCTCCTAAACTTATACAGTTTAAATATAAGTCCTCAACAATTTTGCTTTTGGTTTTACCCAAAAGACTTCAAAATATATAAAAACGTCTCATATCAATAAAATTAATCCTGACAATATACACGCTCGTAATCTTCCTCTTTAATAACCAACGTAAAACCTCGATTACGTTTTCAACCAAGACTAAAGTAGTATCACTATTCAAATGCATTGAATATATGCATAGTTTTTTGTTCTCTCTCTCTTGAAAAGCCATAATGTAGAAGAAGAAACCAAAAATGCCAATAGAATCATCCAATGGTGTAAGAACAGAAGGCAGAGAGAGAGATATATATGGTGGCTGTCAAAATAGAGCAGAAGCTATATGGATCTGCCATTGATGAAGTTCTTAGCTTCACAGTAGACTTCCCCCCCTTAGGCCTGCAAATTCTAATAAACCATACAAAGAGAATATACAATTATTTATTTATTATTACTTTTTTTTAAAAAAAAGGTCAAATTTTAATAAATTGGTAATTCTCAAAAGTGTCCCAAAACAACTGACCTGCCTGATGGGTGGTATACACCATTACCTACTACTAAATACATGCATTAACATGTGATTTTATTAATTAATCATTCCTTGTTTGTTCCTCTCCAATTAAAATATAGAATCTTCCACACTATACTAACATATATTCCTTTTGATTTAGAGAGAGAAAAAGAATGGAGAGAGAGGGGTTGGATTAATAAACAATGATATTGTTTTCAATTATATATTGGGTTCTTAGAGAAGGTTTGGTTTGTGGGTTTTTGGAGAGATAATTGATAAAATATTTGAAAAGACAATGCGTGCCTTATTTACGAAGTTATGGTCAAAATTTTAAATATCTATTTTGCATATTCAATTTATAAGTATTTAGTATTAGGGTCGATTTAAATATAACTCAATTTGTCAACTCATTACTTTCAATTCCAACAGCGGAATATCAAAATTTTACTTTTTTTTAATTAAAAAAAGTTTTGTATTAGTCCCTAAGATCTATATTTAAAAAAATAAAATAGTAGTTATGGTCCCTAAAGTATGATAAAAGTAACAATTTAGTAAGTAGCAACTCTAGTTCATGTACTTTACCATTTATAATGATTTAATTGTTACCGTAAAAAATATTGTTAAGAACTAATGATGGTAATTGCTATATATTAAAATTCATGAACTATATAGTTATAGAACAAAATTTTATTGGCTAGATTGTCACATTGACCACAAAATGTTTTTTTTTTTTTTTAACTTTTTTATTAAAAAAAAATCATTTTGACAAGTGGGTTTACATTAAGTGGGTGACTAAAAAAACCCTAAAATGACTTGTTATATTTCAAAGTTTATAGAGGAACCATAAAAAGGATAGAAAGAAAAGAAAAATTGGGGACCAAAAGGGATTTAAACCAAATAAAAAAAAAGCATAAGTTTTCTCATTTGTTTATTTTCTTTGGGTTTGTTTGAGTGTGGATAAAAACTAAGAAAGTTTGATGTTTTTCCTATTGTGGGAAACCATGTGGTTGAACATGACATAAATCAAAACACACTATGCTTCAAATCAACCACTATTATCATTGCATCACACTCCTCTTTCATTTTCTTTTAAATTATTATTTGGTTTGGTTTTATATTTGCAACACTAAAATGAAATGAGGAGGGAGATTATATGAATTATATGTTTCTTCTGTTTTTTTTTAAGAATATATAGTCAAACTGCGAGATTGATAATATAAATTCAGATTAATTAAATGCATTATAGGTTTCTTGAATGTTATTTAAAATATTATTTTTAATATTATCTTAGCATAAAAATTTGCTTACGATATATTAATTTTAAGTTTTTTTATTATTCTATTATAATTCACTTCAAAGCTAGTACATTTACACATCCTTCTTATTTGCTTAAAAATATAATTTAAAATATTTTTTTCTAAAAAGAAAAGATGAAATAATTGTGTATATTATTTTGCCTTAAAATTATTTTAGAAAACTATGCAACCAAACATGTTTTCTTGTCTTCAAAAATAGAATTATATATAACTGTTAAATAAATCCCAAGTAGTGTATTATCCTTTATATTTTAAAAGACATCCAAATTAACTTTCTGCCAGAAAATGAAAAGTTTACTCAATAACATGATATTTACCATCCTATTATCAATATGATAACTTGATTATTTTTGAATTTGTGTATACTTATCTACCCTCTAAACTTCATTTCAAAAAAAAAATTTATCAGATTTTATAAATGCAACCTTCAAATATTATAATATATGTATTGTTCAACAATCTATGTACAATTCAACTAGTTTATGCATATACCACTTGATCAATAGGTCAAATATTAGAATTCTTTCAACTTCAAATGGTATTGAACAGGAAAAAATGTGTGATCCCGTATATGATTTCATATATTGGTAACTCCCTATACATGTCATTTATCAATAAGATAACAAGAAGAATTTATAAACATTAGTTTATGAGATGCCTATTATTATTCTAAATGTTAGTGTTTCAAGGCCTCATGCCTTCGCGATGTTAGGAGAGAGAGAGGAAAAAAAAAACTCATATCATTATTTGGCTTAGCAAACTCATCAACTTAAATATAACTCAATACAACCCTAAATTTGTCAATAGTTTATTTCTCTCTCGACTTTTTGTAATTTAATTTAAAAAGAAGTTACTTAAGACGCTGTTTTTTTTTTTTTTGGAATATAAATAACCGGAATCTTAGATGCTCGAAGTTATAGATGTCCAGCATCTTTAAATTACCATGTTTGTTTTGTAGGAATACTTCTGCAAATATTTGGGAATATTTTGATAAATGTGTTTGTTTCGTAGGAATATTAGTCGAGAATGTCTTAAATTTACATAATGTTCCATGTTCCAAGAATGCTTTTACGACTATTTATTAATTTATAATTAATTTGATGTAATTTGAACTTATAAAGTATTTGTTTTTATCGATTTGAATTTTTTTAATTATATAATTTATTTTATTTTTATATGTTATTTTTTTCAACAGAATAATATATCATAATTTAAGATTTTTTATAAAATATGGAGAAATTATTATAAATAGAAAAAATATCAAATTATTTACAAATATAGAAAAATTTCACTGTCTATTAGCGATAGAAGACTTCTATTGCGATTTATCTATTGCAATCTATTACTCAAGCAATAAAAGTCTATTATAGTATATCATTGATAGACAGTGAAATTAACAAAAAGAAAATGATATACATGGTTGAAAGTATTTATTTAATTATATAATATAAATAAAGATTAATGTATAAATGTAAAATTATAAAAATAAGAAAAAAAGATAAAAATATAAAATGAAAATTCCCTCAATTTGAAAATATGGAAAATCCACAATTTAGGAGGGTATTTAAAATTTTTGAGATATACATGGTAAGAATATCTTAAGATGTCCAAAAATCTCTAAACGTTAGAATCTCTTACAATGCTGTAAAACAAATACGATAATTTTGCGCAGGAAACAAACAGGTAAGAGTTTTTATCTCATAAAAGAAAATGTTGCATAGGAAAAAGCTGTCAGATACAAAAATATCCGACATTCATTTTCTCTCTCACAAATTCCCAAACCAAAAAAAAAAAAAAAAAAAATTAAAAAAAAAAAAGAAAAGAAAAAAAACCTTTTTCCTCCTCTGTTCTTCTTTCCTTCTTTCTTACTCTGTTTATGAGTAATACCACCCGTGTGCCTCTGTCTCGTCCCCATTTTTTCCCTTGAAAACAACAATTCCCATCTTTCTCTCTCCTCCTCTTTCTCTCTCTAAATATCCCTTCTTTTTTCTTTATTATTATTATTATTTATACGCCTTCATCTCTCTCCCTATTTCCTCTAAAACCCATTTCCCCCAAATTCAATTCCAATTCAGTCCCCATGGCTTTTTTCTCCTTCTTCTTCTTCCTCTTTTCCTCTGTTTTAGCTTCTTCTCTGTTTTTTCTCTTCCTCCGCCCCACCAGATTCCGCCGTGTGCGGCTGCCGCCGGGGACACTCGGCCTTCCCTTGATCGGGGAGACCCTTCAGCTCATCTCCGCCTACAAGACCGAGAACCCTGAACCCTTCATCGACGAGCGGGTGCGTAGATTTGGACCGGTTTTTACCACCCATTTGTTCGGTGAGCCGACGGTTTTCTCAGCCGATTGGGAAACCAACCGGTTCATTCTTCAGAATGAGGAGAAGCTTTTTGAGTGTAGTTACCCCGGTTCCATTTCTAACCTACTTGGAAAGCATTCTTTGTTGCTTATGAAAGGGAGTTTACATAAAAGAATGCATTCTTTGACTATGAGCTTTGGGAACTCTTCCATTATTAGAGACCATCTTTTGGTCGATGTCGACCGCTTGATTCGGCTTAATTTGGACTCTTGGACCGGCCGGATCTTCCTCATGGAAGAAGCTAAAAAGGTACACACACTATTTTTTTAAAAAAAAAAAAAATTAAATAAAAATAAATCTTCTCTACTGTTGAATTGGCCACTCCCACTTCACTCCCAAAAATCCCATTAAAAAGAATCAATCTCCATTTCCAAAACATAACTCAACCGTTGACTCGATAGTTAAGAACATTAGTTTCCATTTTAAAGTTTAAATTTTCACTCCTACATTTATTTTCATTAAAGAAAACGTAGTGAAAGCCGAGTTGAACGTAGTGAAAGCCGAGTTGATGTTAGCGCGTCAACTCGGCAAATAGACGGGTGAGTGCATGTTAGCAGATTCATTCTAATTCTTCTGGGGCCTCCCAATAAATTCCCTAGCGCACGTTAGCAACAAAAACAAAACAAAAATTTAAAAAAAAAAAAAAAAAAAAAACCAAAAAAGAAAAAGAAAAGTGGAAAAAAGCCTATAATTCTGTTTCCAGTACAGATCATGCAAACCTTTATCAATTATTCTTTCGGCCGTTCCTTTTATTATTATGCTTTTGTTATTGTATTGTATATTTAAAATATTTTTTTTATTTTTTTATTTTTTTTAAAAAAATGATGATTTATTTTTTCTAAAAAAAAAAAAAAAAAATTCAGATAACATTTGAGTTAGCAGTGAAGCAATTGATGAGCTTTGATCGTTGCGAATGGACTCAAAATCTCATGAAAGAATATCTTCTTGTGATTGAAGGATTTTTTACCGTCCCTCTCCCTCTCTTCTCATCTACTTACCGTCGAGCCATCCAGGTAAAAAACTTTTCTACCTTAACATATTTTATAATTCATATGTATTCTTCTCTTCAGCTTACGGTAGAAATAAAAAAATAAAAAACAATTTTTCAAACCCTACCTAACTCTTTTCATTCACATACATCTTTTAAATTATTTTTAAATAATACTAACATGATTGATTAGAGTAGTATTTGCTCCGTATATAACAATTTTTTTGTGGGTTCCATATTATTTTAGTACTAGAACTTTCTTTTCTTTTTCTTTTTTTTCTTTTTTTTTTTTTTTTTTTTTTGTAATTTATACTTAGAGAGTACTGTAATAAGACATTGATTATGATATCGTGATTTTAATTAATACGGAAGAACTAATAGTACTTTAGTAATATGTACTCCTTTCATAATTGCATCATATTTTATAGGATTATATCAATGTTACTATTGTAATACTTTATCATAAATTAACTTAAGCTTATGGGTTCAGGCACGGAGGAAGGTGGCGGAGCAATTGGGGACAGTGGTGCGGGACCGGAGGAAAGAGAGCGAGAATGGAGGGAGGAAGAAGGACATGCTCGGCGCACTGCTGGCCGGAGAAGATGCCCTCTCCGACGAGCAAATAGTAGATTTCTTACTGGCTTTATTGGTGGCGGGATATGAAACGACGTCAACTACCATGACGCTCGCCGTTAAGTTTCTGACGGAGACGCCGCTGGCTTTGGCCCAATTACAGGTCACTTTCCGGCCACCTTATTTATTTATTATTTATTTGTTTTTTCTTTTTTTTTAAATAATGGGAAAGTAATGATCCAATAGTGGGGCTGAGAATTGCAAAATCTATGGCTTTTTTTTTTTTTTCTTTTTCTTTTCTTCTCTCACTCTCAACCTCATATCCATTATCATTTATCACAAATTCCATGTTTTTTTCTTTAAAAAAAAAATGTTGTGTGTTTTTAATGATTATTACTTTTTTAGAATACATTTCTGTGATTTTTCATATGCATCTACTCCTAATTCCATTCTTTTAAAAAAAATATATGATTTAACTTAGGAATGAATACAAAAAATATCATATTAGTGACTTCATTGACTTTTATGGGTTTTTAATCTTTTTTTTTTCTTTCTAAAAAGAAATTAAGTTGGAGGGCAAGATCTACTTGCCTTCTAGTTAAGGTTTATGGGTATATCTAAAAAAATTAGTATCTTGTGTACTAAATTATAGGTTCAAATGGATACTTTTATAAAAATAAATTAATTAAGTGTATTGGTGGGTTTGTAAATGGGTAAATAAGAATATAAGGTTGAAAAACATTTATTTGAAATTTTTCAAAAAGAAATTGAAGTCTAGATTCCACCCTAATTGCCTAAAATTCTCAAACCCTAGATCCCTACTTGGATATTGTCATTTTTTTTGTAATTGATCATGTCATTGTTTTTTGTATTTCTTTAATGCTATACACGTGCCCCTCTCCTACGATTTATTTTTCCAATGAGTTTTATTATTTTTTTATTTTAATATTACTAAATACCTTTTTCTTTACTTTTGCTCTTACAAATTAAAGTCAATTTAAAATAAAAGATTAAAAAATTAGTTTTAATTTTTTTTAATATAAATGAATTCAAATGTTTAGTTTGAAAAGATAAAAATTATGGTAAATAATTTTTAAAAAAAAATAAGCATGAAAAGATAATTATTATAAAAAATAAAAATTTTATAATATTTTTAGATATAAAAAATATTATTGTTTCTTTGTGATAAACACTTATAGATTTTAATAAATATCTATTTGTATTTATTACTAATAGATAATAATAGATAATAATAATCTATCAAGTTCTAACATTATCAATCAATATATTTTTTTATATTTATAAATATTATAGTTCTTAAAAACATCCCAAAACTATTATTTTATAAAATAATGTAATAATAACTAAATGGACCTTAGTTTCTCTTTTTTTTTTTTTTTTCTTTCGGAAATTTATAATTCAACTTCTTTTTATATCATGTAGACAAACGTACTTGATTGGATTTTTCTTTATTTCTTTTCATTTCTATTTTTCAAAAGCAAAACTAATTTACTTTATCCCTTTTCTACTTTTTACTTCTAAAGTGTTGTATATATCACACATTTCAAATATAGGAAACCATTAAAAAAAAAAAAAAAAAAAAAAAGAAAAAGTAAAAAAGGAAAAAAAAAAAAAAAAAAAAAAAAAAAAAGAAAGAAAAAAAAAAAGAAAATTCATTCTTTAAATAGGAAGTTAAATTTATTTATAATATTTGTGAAAAAAATATTTAATTTCAGTATTCAAATATTGGATATATCATAAAATTATGCCGGATTCTTTTTAAAAAATTACATTTTAACAATTGATGGTAAGACAAATAATAAATAATAAATCATCTTCTTTTGCAGAATTTTTTTTTTTTAAAAAAATGGAGTTAGGATCTAAGATGAGATTAGAATGTGCTAAAAGTCCTAAAGAGAACTTTCTGCTACTTTTAGAAGAAACATTAAATAAACTAAAACTAAAACTAAAGTATTTAACAACAAATTACTTTAAGATGTAGTTTTATACTTCTAAAAGTGATTTTTAAATACTTTAATTTGTAGAGTCAAAGAACTTAACTTTTAGTGCTTTTGACTTTCTTTTCTAAAAATAGTACTTTTATTTCAATACTCTTGATAGACAAGTACTTTCAAGTTTCAATTATATCATGTGTTCATTTAAATGAATGATATCTATGTTTTGAAATTTTGTGTTTGGAAGTTAATAAGTTGACTAATATAGGTTTTTTCTGGTTTGATTTGTTAATTGAAAATTATAATATGACAATATTAAATTAGTAATTTACCTTCGAATCCTATAAAATTGAATTGTTTTCAAATATAGAAAAATAAATCAAAATATTTATAAATATAGCAAAATTTCACACACTATCTAAGATAGATCGTGATAGACTACTATTGTGTCATGATAGATACATATAGTAGTTTATCGCTGTTTATTGCAGATAAAGGGTGAAATTTTGCTATTATTTGTTAGTATTTTTAGCAATTTCATCCTTTAAAATAACTTTCCTATAAAATTCTTAAAAATTCGATCATTTTAGTCCAAAAAAGTTCTTTAGAACCTAAAAACAGAGATTTAAATCGTTCTTTTTGTTGGAGTAACGCAATGAACTTGATTTAAAATCCGTTATGATTTGGATTTCTAGTTTCGAACTGAACAACAAACCTACTTAGAATAATCATGCTATGTTTAAATTGACATAAAATGCTTTTGACCTGCTAAACCTAGAATTGAGATTACAAGCTAGGTTAAATTTGTAGTGTTGTCTAAAGTGACAACAACCCTATAACTTTTTTTTTTTTTTTT
>QLSR01001494.1:1114158-1133170 GCA_031780015.1 Citrullus colocynthis
AAAAAAAAAAAAAAAAAAAAAAAAAAGTCAAAAAGTGAAAGTGAAGAGTGAGAAGAAAGTACATAAAATAGCAGAAAGGCAGAGAGAAAGCAGTAAGAAACCTTACAGTTACACACACAAACACACACCCCTTGTCCCCTTTATCCAATGGACAATATCATTTTTCTTTAACAAACAATAATCAATTTTTCTTTTTTAATTTCCTAAATATAATAATAATAATTAAAAGGAAAAAATAAAAAACAAATCCAGCTTTGTGCTGTTCTTCTTTTTTTTTTCTCTGAGCACGCTTTGAAGTTTGACCACTCTGTCTTGTCCGACGAAATTACTAAGATACCCTTGTATGAGTTGTAATGGCCTCGTAGAAGGTCACCATCCCTATGAGTTGTAGGACCCTCTTTAGGGATTTGATCATACGGTCCAGATTCCATCCCCACCCACCCTACCCTGCCCTACCCTGCCCTACACTACAATACACTACCCTTCAACTTCTTCAAATATTTGATACCTAGTATTTCCATCTCATTCCTCCTTCTGCGCCTCACGTGCCCTTTTCCTCGACCATTCTTTTTTTTCCAATAATACGTAGAAGTATAGAATTGAACCTCTAACTTTAAAATCGATAATATAAATTTTGTGTCATCTTTTTTAATCATAGAGCCTGCAAACTCCTTAAGTTAAATAAGGAGAAAAGCTTGTTCCAAACTCCTACTTCTTGGGTTGAACATGCCTTTAATGTTTCATCTAGAACAACTTACTTTTTAGTTCATGTTGACTAATTTGAGTTTGGTTTTAATGGTTTAGGTTCTTATTGTTTGAAATGTGTTTTCTTGATTATGTGATTGATTGCACTAGTTGATTTTACTATTTATAGTTTAGTTATAAAAGAGAAAAAAGTAAGACTTTTTTTTAAAAAAAAAATTAAGGTTATAACCATTACTTCTACTTATATTTATTTTTAGAAATTTGGGTAGAAATTTAAATTAAAACAGATGAAGAACATTGCAAAGAAATAAGACATGAAGTATATTTAAGATTGTCAAAATAGCATAATACAGTGATTAAGGCATTTATTTATTTTTTTTATTTTTTATTTTTTGAGTTATATTAACAAAAAAAAGTTAACCTAAACTATAAAGACAAATATAAAAGTTTCATGGATCAAATTGAAATTAATTCCAAATTATAGGCGTTATTGTTTTTGAGCATAATGTTTGATTAAAAAGTAGTGGGTGGTTTGGTGGACAGGAAGAGCATGAGCAAATCAAAGCAAGAAAGAAGGAATCAGACCAAAAACACCTCCAATGGAATGATTACAAGTCCATGCCTTTCACCCAATGTGTGAGTATATCCCCAATATTATAATTTTTTAAAAAAATTCATTACTTTTTTTTTCCTTTTATTTTGTTGGGTTTCTAACATTTTTTCTAATTTTTTTGGTTAGGTTGTGAATGAAACATTAAGAGTTGCCAACATAATCAGTGGCGTATTTAGGAGGGCAATGACAGACGTAAATATCAAAGGTAACTAATGTTTCATTATTGCATTTTCTTTAGTTCAACAAGATTCGAATCTTTGATCTTTCTTCTACGGATATAATAAATTAAAATTTTGATGTAGGTTACACGATTCCAAAAGGATGGAAGGTTTTTGCATCATTTCGTGCAGTACATTTGGATCATGAGCATTTCAAAGATGCTCGCACTTTTAACCCATGGAGATGGCAAAAGGTACAATCTAATCAACATGTTTCCTACTGTCAATACACCAATGTCAAATCTCAATCCTCCCAAACATCATCTCTCTTTCACTTTCTATGTCCATCCCATTTCCTAACTTCATCTCTCTAACCCACCAGAATAGCTCGGGGGCAACGACGCTAAATGCATTTACACCGTTTGGTGGAGGTCCAAGATTATGCCCAGGTTACGAGCTGGCCAGAGTAGAACTCTCTGTTTTCCTTCATCATCTTGTCACCCAATTTAGGTATTCATCTATCTGTCTTAAGCATAGTTTAAAATATGCAACTGTACTAAGATCTCTAATGTAATCCATCAACATTTCAGTTGGGTTCCAGCAGAAGACGATAAGTTAGTATTTTTCCCAACAACAAGAACACAGAAGCGCTATCCTATCTATGTGACTCGTAAGAATGAAACTAGACAATGTAAAGACAGTCATCTGGACACATGAAGGATGCGAGTCGAGTAAGGTTTCAATATGTAGAGGAGAGGTGTAATCTTTCTCTTAATCTTGTATGAATAAGATCATATGCTAAAGTAATGAGTTTTATAATACACAGAATATGGAGCAACTCAATAGTACAGCCAATGAATTACCATTACAAAACTTATAATATAGCTTCTTCTCTCAGCCCCTCTCCAAGAGCACCAATTTTCTGGCCAATCAAACACTGTCTTCAACCTACATATCTTCTGGTCAGATGTTCTCCAGCCTTCAAAATTCAGATGATTTGACTTGAGTCTGCAGAATTTGGGGGGTTTGAGGAGACAGGCTTCTTTACAGAAATAGTCAGACATCAATTGAAATTCCATTGCACACATTCAAATACAGAGAAGAGAAGATATCAGCATCTGTTCCTCTCCTTGCTTTGTATTGTAGATTCAACTAGCTTAACCTTTTTAGTGTTCTCAGCATTGAGGACGGAGAGTTTTTCAAGTGATGATTTGAGTTGGGAGATCTGAGAGCCTTGGACATAAGTGTTTCTCCTGTACATTTTTTGTTGTTGGTTCACTAGATTGTTGTTCTTTGAAGAATTTGTGAACCTCCTTAGTCTTGCAGTTAGTGTATCGATCGAAGTATGCAACACGTCCAACTCAACACCTGTAAAGTGGTCTGGAGGCAACAAAGCATCACTTCGTTAAGAATGAAAAACCAGTTATAATATAAAATGTGAACTCTGCCCTGAACATAAATCTAAATCAACTAGTTGGGGCATATTATCTTTGATTAGTTGAGGCATATTATCTCTACCACTACTGAACAATAATATGTGACAGTGTTGCACTATCAAAACGAGAGTAGCAGAACTTGATCCAACTAAAACCACGAGGGTCTTCAGCTCCTTCATGTACAACTCAACTAATCTTACAAGACAAAGACAACCATCTAACTCTAGCATCGAAAAATATCTAAATAGTTACTCTCCAAAGGCCTGACTTCTAACACAATACATACTAGAACACTTTGGTATCAAGCAAATATTATAGATGAATCGATGATACAAGTTAAATGAAGAATTCAATTATTCTGGTTTTATTTACCCGAGCCTAAATCTGCTTTATGCACCATAAGAGGGAGTTGGTTAAAAATCCATTTTGTTTCTTGAATATTAAAGATTATGTCATTTTAGTCTATTTCCACACATTCACTTGGAATAATAATAAGAAAAAGAATAAGAATAAGAATAAACTCTTAAAAATTGATCATTTTGGTCCTTCCCTTCCTTTTACTCTTAACAAATTCAAACTGGGTGTTACAATTAGAATGTGTTAACATGATCATGTATTCAATACAAAAAATAATTAAAAAAGATGACATACGTATCCAAGCCACATAGGTTAAGACAAGTATGGTATAAGTGCATAATAAGTGGCAAAATAATTACGCAAAACCAAAAATGGTTACTTTTCATTCCAAAGACTAAAAAAGACAAGTTGAAAAAACAAAGATTGAACAAATCTAAAATTTTGAAATCCAAAATGTGATTAAAGCTCATTTTTTTCTATAAATACTTTTGTAAGAAGCACTAATTGCATTTACATATTTCATTTAGAAAAATAAAATGTTTAATCACGTAACCAAACAGTAAGAAAACTTTGAAAAAGTAATTATAACTGGCTTAAGAAATACTTTTCAGCGTTCCAAAAGTCTTCAAATACTTTAATTAGTCTAAGAAATCAACCAAGCAAACAAATTTAAGTAACTGTAGCGAGAATATATTACCAAGTGTAGATTTGAACTCTCTTTCTGCTTTAGACAACGGCTTTTTGTGGGCTCCTGGCAAGTTCTTCAACCGATGTATCCGCTCTTCCAGATCATTGTGCAGTTTGATTGCACGTTCTATCCTGTTGTCCAATAATTGCTGTTTCCCCTCTACTTTTAAGAGCTTTTGTTGTGCCTCTTTTAAACGAGTTTGCTGATCGTCAATTAACCTCTTCAACTTGGGTTCATGCTGCTTGAGCTCGTAGTACACCTACACAAGGGTAGAAGAGGAAGGAGAGGGAAGTTTAGATGTTACACTCACGGAGTGCTAGAATAACTAAATTATATAAAGTAGTTGATAAACACTACATAGTTCCAGTAAATTGCAATTACCGCGTGTGCATACTCCACATAATTTTCATGGAAGAGCTTGAAATATTGATGAAGCATGGACCGACCTTCGATGGAATCAGCAGTCACAGAACGCATAGTTGATGATGATTGAGGAAGGAGAACCACCTTAGGTCCGCCAAGAAGATCTTTGCTAATAAATTCAGATCTTTCACTTTCATTTTTCTCTCCTGTCACTGCTGCAGCTGATTTTCCCTCATATAGGAAATTACTAACCTGAACTGGGACTAGAAGGTTCCAAGTCTTCATCTCTAGAACAATGCATTCTTGAGAAAGGGTAACTCCCAGAATCCAAGAATATCCTAATGAATCAGATAATGAGGCAAAACCACAAAGTGGAAAAGGGTTGGAAGTGTCTCCCTGGCAGGTATTCAGAACAGGATGCACAGAGGGAGTTCTCATAGTCTGGTTCTGTCCTTTGCTTTGACTAGTGAATGGGAGAAAATGCAATATAATCGAGTCTATACCTCCATTATGAAGAGCATAAATTCTTTGATCCATAAGTTTATCAACAAACATTGTTATAAGAGAATCTTTCTCCATTTTCTTTGGAAGGGCGAGATCTACGATAGCCAGTCTCAGCAAAGGGGGCGGGAGCCCGAACCAAACTGTATGATCAAGAGGTTGATCAAGCTTCACCTTGGAGAGCTTCCCTGTATCCACTTCACATATCATAGCAAGACCGAGAATATTGTCATTTGGATCAACACGTACACGTGGGGGACTACCAAGATTCCAGACAGGCTGAATTTCATCTGCAAGGGCATCAATCTGCAGTTGCCCACCACTCCATGCTGTCACGAGAACTGAGTCTTTGCTGATTAGATTATATAATAAACTTACTGCACGGCCTTCACATTCTGCACCTTTAATTGATGTATCTCCATCTCCATTATTGCATGCTCTCCTCAAAGGCCCCTGAAGATCATGTCATATGAAAATTAAGAATTCCAAAACCCAATCCTAAGACCATACTGCAACCCATGCACATGCCATACCACTAAAATTTTGATAATAACACCCTCTTAATATGCATACATACATACAGATATATACATACATGTGTATATATATATATATACACATGGTTGTCAACCAACTGCATTCATTGAAAATGTCTCACGTGTCATACCTGCAATGCAAGTGATGCGTCAAATAAAGCACAAGGATGGGCTACTATCACATACGAATCTCCTCCTTCTGTGGCTTGAACTAAATTTGGAAAAGTTTCTTCCAACCAAGAAATTGCAAGACTGGAATTACTGACAGCTGTTGGATTGGCTGATTTGAGCCCAAAGGACTGAGCATCATTATAAATCTCCAATATAGATTCGCACTTGTAAACACTGTCAAGGACAAAGCAATCACTGAGAGATAGTTACATACATAGTTCTACTTATATCCAGGCCTTATGCTAAGATACTAGGAGGCTCTAATCAGAACTTTTAGTAGGCTGTAGGGGAGGGAGATTTTCTTGTAGTGCAAAAGTGTACACTCAACCATTATTTATGACTTCAGATGATGGGGGAAAATATTCTCTCTGAATCTTGCCGCGACATATTTTCAGAGTACTAAATATTTGAAGAACGAAAACCAAAGAAATAAGTCTCTCTGGTAAATGGTAATTGTAAATTTGTAATCAAGTGTTTATGATATCCAAAAGTGAATTAAAGAAAGGAGACATGTAATAAACTGAGTACCTTCTAAATGGAACAACTGGGCAGAGGATGTAAATTGAACCATCACTGAATAAAACAAACACCTGTAGATAATATAGTACGTAAGCTTTTATAATCATATGTTGGTCCTTAGGCTGTTTAACAGAGAAATCTTAGCCACCCACAAAGGTATAAAGAACAAAACAACAGTTTTTCAACATTGAGAAGTAGTGGTGCTAACATCACAACCTTACTTAAACAGGATATGTTCTATAGGTTGTACAATTATGTCCTAATGCCTACAAGTCAATACATGGCAAGATATAAAAATTAATTTGGCTTGAGATAACTGACTCTTAAAGCATAGTAGAGCACCAAATGAACAGAGCACAGAAAGTTAGGAGAGGATATTGCTAAAAGGTCACAAAGAAAATCTTTCAATTCATGTTTTTTTTTTCTTGGTAGAAGAACTTTTTATTTATATGAAGGCATCGACATGAAAGAAATTATCAAAAAATTAGTACACAAATCAAATATCTGGGCAGGAAAATGAGGGAAAGATACTAAGTTAAATTTTCATCATTATAAAGAGAAAATATTATATCATCCAAATTTGAGATTTCAAATTTCTAATTAATGAACTTACACTGAATTTGTCCCACAAGTGGTCTTCCCCAAATGAAAAATCAACAGGGCAGATTGACGTGGCATTTTTAGACTGACCAGGTTCCACTGGCTGTAGATAATATTCTTGCTCTGGTTGCACAATATCTGAAGACAAATTGAATAGCCTGAAAGGAAATGGAGTTATACAATAAAGCACCCAGATCAGATGTTTAGGAAAAAACTAATTGGCAATGGCCATGGAAATTTTATGAAGGAATTGGATTGTTTTGGTTAATCAACCAGACAGGTTGGAGCAAACCTACACAAATTTCATGATCTGATATGTAAACTTTTCTTCTGCTGTGTGTGTGAGGGGGAAGACAAGCAGCATCCATCTCTCCATAGATTAGTCTTATTTAATGAATTTCCACAAGCTACAAATAGTTTTTCAAATGCAATTGAATGAGAAAACTAGAGTCCATTCAGGACAGGTGACAATTGAACCGTTCATAAGCCTCAAGAAAAAAATTATTATTAACAAAAATTGTATTTCTATTCCTAGTTGACTAGCAGTAACAAGTTTGTCGATGTTCATGGTGACCATGAAATGAAAGCAAGGGAACCCAGGAAGCCAGCAATAGCTCTCTCTAAAATAAGAATAATTGAAAAATTAAAAGTTTTTCCTATAAGGTTGTGTAAGTTGAATCCTAGCCCACAGCAACATGAAGTTCAGTTTTAACTTAGTCGCAAAGAGACTGATATAGACCCAAAATTACCAAGTTCTATACATGCAAGAAGGCGGAAAGGGGAAATGCACGTAATGACTAGAGGATGAGCATGTGTCTTTGTGATTTTGTAGGGTCCAAAGAATTTTGTTAGTAAGGGAGAGAGTTGTGAGGTGAGTTTTTCTTGGGCTTCAAGAGAACCTTCCACAGAGGAGGGGTATGTTTTTGGTATCAATTGGAAGAATCATATTTTGATTGTGTTGGGAGAGTTGGGGAGCTCTAGAATCTCCCTTGGTTTAACCAATCCATTCATAAATAAACTGAGCCTTACCAAAAACCTGAGCCAATTTTAGTCCATGAACTTTTACACTTATTTTATTTTGTTTCTCATACTTCCAAGTATTTAGATATCATCCATCCTAAACTTCACAGAAAGTTCTGTTTTGGTCTTTGGCACTGAATTTCCATATTGCAAACAAAAAATATGAATGATACATGACATTACATGGATATTGTTTGAAGCCACATATTGAAATATTTGACAGGAATAAGTACAACAATTCAAGCAGCAAAACAAGATTTCAAACCTCTAGAAAAAACATCAATATAGTGAAAACCTACTTCTGGGCCTTTTATGATTATTCTCATATCTACTTGTAAGAATGAAATTGCCCTAGGTATAGTTGTATAAAATGTCTTTATTCAGGTAACATAATACCTGAAAACAGAATCAGATGAAAGGACTCCAATATGGAAGTTACTATATGGGTGCCAAGAAACTTGAAGCGTGCGTATGACATCATGGCCACCATAGTAGATTTGCGGAGCAACTCTAACAGTTCTGCAAGCAAATTGACAGCTTCATTCAGGAAGAACCAAGTAGAATACACGTTATGACATCCTTTCACAAGTTTTACATAAAATGGAAAACAAATGAACAAAATGTATGAATCTTTTGCAACTTAACATGAACAAAAGCTACAACAGATGGAAACCAAACTTAAAGCATTAACTCAGCTGTTGGCTCTTCCTCACCTACAAATGACAGTGTTATGATCTCTAGTAGAACTATGACCATAAAGGTACATTATGCACAAGCCGCCTGAACCCACAAGGGCCAGTGCCGATCCATTCTGATTGATAGAAATCTTATGCACCACAAAGTCAAGTTGCACATCCGGTTGCAACACCTGTTCAAAGCAACTAAAATTATGAAAAAAAGACTAAAGAAAGGGAGAAAACATAACACACAACACTTGAGAACAAAAGGGTTTGCTCCTAGTAGAACTGACTTTAGAAGGAGAAGCGGCGAGGACGGAGGTGGGTTCGGGTTCTCCGAGGCGGATGGAAATCCGGTGCAAGCATAGTTTGGTGGAGTCCCAGAAATAGAGACGAGAAGCGCCGTCGGACACCAGAAGGTTTCTGAGAGGCGGGGCAACAGAACCGCCATATTCAGCGGCGGCGGCTGGAGTGAAAACGGGGTGGGTCTTGAGAGGAACCCAATCAACTTCCTGTTTAGGGGTTAGAGATCGAGGCGGATCAGAATCAGCTTCGTTCACGTCGAAGTTGTACCTCATTGTCGTTTGGGAATGTTCCTATCGCCGACTTTGATTTCGATTCCGATTCCGGCGACTGCTTCGTCCCTAACTCAAAGACGCAGTAACCTCCATTGTTTCGGTGGGTGCGGGTGTCTGCTTCAAACGGCGTCGTTCCGGATGAATATTGCGGATTGCCTTACGCATTTAAATTTTCGTTTAAATTATAAAATACATTTATCTTTGTTCAAAAATATTATTTTAATTTCAATTTTTGAATTTTTTAAGAATAATTGTGATTTCTTTTTAATTTTTAAAATTCAACAATATTTTTTTATAATTTAGCTTCAAAATTTGAAGGAATATAATTTAAACAACGGTGATTGCAATGGTAGCAAAAGATTGTAAGAGTATTTGTAAATATAGCAAGGACTTTTGAAAATTGTAAATATAGCAAAAAGTTAAAAATTGCAAGTGTTTTTTATATACTTTATATTTTGGTATTTTAGTCCACTAAAATACTTTATATTTGGTATATTAATACATTGATATATTTTATTTATTATTTATACAACTAATATAACATGACTTTAATTATGTTATGATCGACATTGTGTTGTTCGATTATGGTAAATATTGTTTTTATTTTTGTTTCCTTCTAACATAGAGTTGTTTTCATTCATTTACATCAATTTTGGTGTTGATGGTATATGTTAAATTCATCGATTTTGTCAAATGATATATCAAATATAAATCATATTAATTGATTTGTTTTATTTTCAAAATTTTTATATGATTTTAAATTTTAATGTTATATAAACTATATTTAATTTGGTATATCAATTATGTATAACAAATATTTTATATTTCGTATATTAATTGATTGATATACCTGATTTAGAGAGAACAAAAAGGCATATCAATGATATTGTTGATATACCAAAACAAATCATTAGTGTATCATTATTATATCACAATGAGCTCAAAATGCAATACTAGGTATTTGGTGTATCATTAGTTTATCAACACTCATTCAAATTCTATTCAAATTCTATTTAAACGGCAACATAGATGTATCAATAATATGTAAATAGTCATTAAAAATTAATTTTATGTACATTTTTAGTGTATCGATAGCATATCACTCTTGATCTAAATCAATTTTAAGTATTGTATTGTTGTATCAATACTTTACCAACACTCATTCAAATTTTACTTAGAATGGAACGTAGATGTATTAATAGTATATAAGTAGTCATTAAAAATTCATTTAATGTATACTTTTAGTGTATCAATAATATATTGCTCATGATCTAAATCCATTTTAATATTGTATTGGTGTATGGAGTAGAATATTAATACTCATTCAAAATTCAATTTCAAGTATATAGATTATTAGTGCATTAGTAGAAATAGTTAAACACTTATTCAAAATTCATTTAAAGTGTAAGTTAATTTATCAATACTGATTAATGCTCATAAAAAATAAAAAAAAATTCAAGTATATCATTAGTGTAACAGTAGTATGTTCAACATTTATTCTAAATAAAATTTTAAGTATAACTTTGTAATTTTGATATATCAATTGTGTAACTTATGTACTTTACGTTTGGTATATCTGATATACCTAATATGCAGTATATAGATATACTATTGATATTCACGCTGATACACCAATAACGGTAAATTAGAATAATAAAAAAAATGAAAATCTGCTTTGTATTTGTTTTTTTTTTTTTTTTTTTTTTTGGTCCAAGTCATTGTTCAATTTTTAATTTAAATTTGGTTAGATTTGTTTGTTTTAATGGCAACACTTCATTAAATGTTTGTTTTAATTCCAACAAGATGTAATTTAGTAAGAACTTTCTTATTTTGAAATGAATGGTTGGGACACCAAGTAGGCAAGTATAATCTTGACATATTGATTAAATCCAATAAGAAAATTAAGATTAAATTACAAGTCTAATTAGTTGTATTTATTTGATCTTTTAAAATTTAAAAAGTATCTAATAAATCTTTAAATTTCTAATTTTGTGTTTAAACTTTTAGTCTTATGTTTAATAGATCCTTAGTTTATTTGATGGTATTTAAAATTCATAAATTTACTAGATAGAAATAGAAAGTATAGAGTTACATTAGACATAAATTTCAAACTTATATCTAATAGATTAATTAATTTTTAAAATTTTTTGAATGTGACAAGAACCTAACAGACATAAAAATTGTCGTTCAATGATATATTAGACATTTTTAAAATAAAACTTGTAAAACACAAAAGTGACAACTTAAGTAAACACTATTCTTAAAGTTCCATAAAATTTAATCCAACGTTAATAAGTGACTTAGACTAAAAAGCCATTGAAATAGTACAAACAATACATGAATCATGCCCTTGTATTGAAAATTGAAGGAGGTTTAGTAAAGTAATATTATATAGGAGATTTTTTTGGACATATTTGAAAGTGAATTTGAAATATTGAAAATCACTTTCTAATATATCTTTAATTATTTAAAATTAATTTAGGTCTTACTTGTCAAGGTCTGATTGATAACCATGCTTATAAGCTTAGTTTTTAAAATTCAAAAACATAAAATTAAATGGCAAGTTTACTTTAAACATTTTATTAAAAGTTTGATATAAAAGAAAATGACTTTAACTAATACCATTTTATATATATATATTTTTTCGAGACTAAAGTATACATTGGCCACTGGCCACCTGAATTGAGTTCTCAATTGCCTTGTTAAAGAAGTTAGAATTTAGTCTTTATTAGTTCCTAGAAATTTTATAAATAGTTCTTATGATTTAATAAGATCTTAAAAACAGTCCTTATAATTTGACAAAATCTTTATAGGATTCTCGTAAGATTTTGGGACATGCCTTCAAACAGACCAATTTCTTTCTTGCAAGGAACCACACATCCTAACATCTTTGGTTAGTTGTTGAACTTCATCAATATTTAATTTCAAACTTACACCTTTTTCCCCTTTTCTTTCTGACCATTCTTCTGTTAGAAATTCAAACTAAAATTAAGCTTGAAAAATGCAGATATCAAACTGAAACATTCAACAAAGTACAACAGACCATAATAGTATCCTAGAAACAAACACCTAGAACTCGAGACAACAACAAACGAACCTAGAGAGGGCAGAATTGGAACACAAACCTCGTAAGATCAGAAGGCACTTTACCATTTTATTTGTACTGATCCATACTATACAGTATACATTTTACATCAGATAAACTTGATGGCTAAATATGAGGCAAAATTGTATGTTTCTATACTATATCCGTAGTGACACAACTAGAAAATTTATAGACAGCATCAGGATGATTGTTAGTTTTGCACCTCCTGAATCTCCAGATGAACTGATTTCAAGTTATTGCTTAGAAATTTGTTTCAGAAAGAAATAGGCTGAAATCAGATCTCAATCAAGCGACTTCAAGAGCAAAACGATCTAATGTTTCGTGTCGACGTGTTGTAACTTAAACTCACCTGAAATCTGAAGACCGGGGCGAAACAAGTTAGATGGAAACAAGTTCTGATCTCCTGGGATGGTGATTTACTTCACCCTTTCCTCTTGAAGAATCTTTTGGTACCTGGGGAAACCACTCTTGCAAGCAGAAACCTGCAATGAAAAAAGAAGTTAGAATTGACTTACACAATATGCTGATTAAATGAGTAAAAAAAGACTGTGTTGGAGTTAGGTCTAAAAGAGAACTTAGAAACAATAAGGAAAAATGAACTCTCAAATTTGTCAAAGTTATAAACACAATGAAATTCATCAGTCTTAAGGATCACAGTGTTGGCTTAAAACAATTCTTCCCTTTCTTTCAGGCGAAATTTCTCATGTCGCTTTAACATACAATCAAACAAACCAGAAGTTTACTGCCACAAAGCTTTTAGAGATGTAATTAACTGAATATACAATCAGTTTCCATTGAACATTGACAGCTAAGTCCATACCCTCAGAGTAGTTTATTGACTTATCAAGTTCAATAAGCAAAGTCCCTAATACTTCAACTGTACTCTTGTCATAAAAAATGGTAAGGAACATGCTATCAGAATCTAGAACTCGATTCTCGTTAAAATATACATCAATGATATGATTAATATAACATTTCTTCAATAGAAGTATCAAAAATCTTAGATATATGAGTAAGGACAATTTGATGTGATTAATATAACATTTCTTCAATAGAAGTATCAAAAATCTTAGATATATGAGTAAGGACAATATTTCCACTAGTACGGGCCTTCTTTTTTGGTGAAATCAAATGCAAATCGATGGGAGCTTAGTCCAAACTATATATTATATCGTCCTTGTCCTAACAATAATCAATCTCTTGAGACTTTTCAATGTAATCTACGAGAAGTTCGATGATTAGTGCCTGCCTATTGGAAGGATACCAAATGTTGAGTAATATTCTCCCTTGGAAGCTCAGCTTATGATATGCCAAAATGTGGGCACAGAAGCACGACAAAAGATCAAGAGCTTAGTGTTATTACAGCTAAATGACAACCACTATTGAATATAAAGTGCCAACCACACAGATTTCTTGAATGTGTGAATCGATATTTTCTATATCACTTCTCTATTAAAAAAAATATAAACTAACATAGAACATGGAAAAGGAATCAGGAATAAAGATTTTTGGTAGAAAATTTGAGAGAGATACCAAAGAAAAAAGACAGAATATGGTAGTGAAAATAAAAAGTATTTTAAATGGATATTTCCTTGACTTAGTCAGAAAGTTGAACATTTTGAAGTTGCCATTGTTTTTCATTTCTTGTTAATTAAGTCTTAAATATATATGAAGTAAAGTTATTGACTTTCCAGAAGAAGTATATCTAACTCGATTTCTCTTGTGAAATGAAGAAGCTTCCTTGTTCGTTCGTTGAAGTTTTATTAAATGTGGGACCTGAAAATTTGATGGTTTCTGACTTTCCTATACAGCCATCGTCATTTTAATGAAAGAAATTCTTTCATTAAGGTAAATAAGAGAAAAATGACCCCCCCCCCCAAAAAAAAAAAAAAACCTAAACTATAGGAGTTGTTTTAATTTCCATCCATTACTCATCTTGTCATAACTCCAAGAGTAGTTGAGCTTTTCATTAAGGCTACAATTTTAACATCCTAAATTCAAGGGTATTTTGGACAATTTTCAAACTCAAAGTTTGGAGAAACTACTTTATCAGGCCACCACAATGGGATGCATAAGAGAGAAACTTGTAAGAGCATCTCAAATTTATAGCAGAACATGCATATAATGAGTTAGATAGAATGTGGCGGTCTCATTGAATAATTGTTTTTAAAGTTCGAGGGTGTGATAGGACAAATCTACCCCTTAGTTTTTGCAATTTTTTAAGAAAGAAGAAAGAAAACAAGGAAAAAAAAAAAAAGACTATCCAAGTGTGGTAAAGGATTGATATTAAGCAAAAACTTTCTCAGAGGCAAATCATCAAACACTTACCGCTTCAATATCAATCTTGTAAACCAGGAGTTTCCTCCTCTCTCTGCAACTCGTCCTATAAGCCACAGCAACATGGCCAACAGCCAAAGCCAAAGAACACATAAACAAAGCCACCTCCATACCTCTCACATATCCTCCTCGACCAACATCCCTCAAGCCACCACTAAATACAAACGAAGCCTTCAACGAAACAAACACCAAAGAAATCACAGAACAAAACGTAGTGATTCCCAAATACGGCCCTCGCGAGAGCCTAGGCCCATCACAAAAGCTATAAACACCTACACTCAAACGCAACAGAACACAATCAGATCAAACCCTCAAAAGAAAAAAAAAAAAAAGAAGAAAAAAGAAATCAGCCAGATGGGTCTTGTAAATTAGAACTTACAGATAATGATGGTGGATCTTAGGAAAGAAATGAGAGGGATATCGACAAGGGAGGAACGAAAATCGTAGTTTTTGAGATAAGAAGGAAGGGATTTGAGGGAAAAAGAGTAAGGGTAAAGAGAAGCAGAGAGAAGAGCAGAGGGGAGAAGGGCATCAGCGAGGACAAGAAGAACAGGAGCAGAGAAAAGGAGAAGGGAAATCAACATGGTGATTAAGAAGAAAAGGGTTTTGATTCCTCTCCATAAACGCTTCGATTTCTCTTCTTTTGAGAAACCCATTTGGTTATTTGTTTCAATGAATTGGGATTTGATTGTTAGTGGTGTAGGAAGCTCTGTTGCTGATGTTTTAGAGGTGGGCATGTACAAGGAAAGTGGGTGAAGAAGAGAAATGGGGAGTTGGGCATTTTTAAGCTCATCAAAGGAGAAGAGCAATAGAGAGAGAGAAGGCTGCAAATGATTTTCTTGACTCAAATTCAGCCCACTGTGAGGGATAATGACAAAATGCTATGTTTTCATTACACAGTCAAAACAAAAATCTAATAACTTTTTTTTTTTAATTTGTGTGTGCAATTCCCTAAGTTAACGGCAATACCTAAATGCGTTAAGGCTCTTTTTAGTATTTTTCAAATCTCTCTTACTTTTTTTTTTTTAATTCATTAATTTAAAAAGGATTTTTTAAAAAAAAAAAAAGTCCATACTTTCAAAGTTCAACGAGATGATTGTTTTTTAAATGACCAAAAAAACAAAAAATCAATTTTACATTCTTGATATATTAAATTTTAAGTGTCACATTTGTAACAACAATGCTTATTTTTAAAGATTTTGATTTCTTTTGAGTTCATTAATTATAGATAAATGATCAAACCATTAACTTTTAGATAATAATTTGTGTTTTATCTATTAAATTATGATCGAATGAACCATTACTTAAAAGATGATTGATTGTTTGATATGGATTATATTTGTACCTAAAAAAGCTATTATAAGAAGTAAGACAAAAGAAGATTTAAGGGACTTTTGCATTATATCTTCAAATGCTAGATAATGAATAAGAGATTAAAAAATATGAGCTTAAATTTATATATAACTTTACTATTGCAAGTTAATAAGTGAACGGAGTGATGATAGGCTGAGAAAAGTCAAAGTATAATTATGAATAAGTATCTATCTAGATGGCACCTCTTAGGAGTTTATTATATTAAATTTTGTCAAACGTGAAGGATCAAGACTCGCAACTCTTACAATAGATATTTAAGATAATTTGGAGTAGTGTCATGTTTTTTTGTTTCTTATTTAGACTTCTCAAATTTTAAGTTTCAAAAATTGATATTTTTAACCCAAAAAAGTTTTCACTATTCAAAACTAATTTTTTTTTAAAAAAATATATATACTATTTTTTAAAACATTTTTCTTACTTTTTTTAGATTTTAAATGGATGGCCCAACATAGTGAAAAGTCAATTTTGTCCCTCATTTAAGTGCTTTCGATTTTACTTTTACCTAAATCCCTAACACAACTTTTCAGACTCCCAACCTCAGTTTTTAACCTTAAACTTCAATTTTCCATTTTGTTTTTACAAAAAAGGTTATAGTGAAATTTGCTTTCTTTCCTTTTTATGGGTCCATTTGAGACATCAGATAAGTTGTTTGTTTTCATTTATGTGAAGTATGATGTTTGCTATTTTTAATGTTTTTAAGGGGGGAAAATTGCAAAACTAGAGAAAGGTTGTTTTTAAAAAAAATTATTTTAAATGACAAAACTATTGAAAATATTTACAACTAATAGCAAAATACATCGTCTCTCTATGATAGACCACAATAGAGAATAAAATTTTACTATATTTGTAAATATTTTGGTTCCTTTTGCTATATTCGAAAAGAGCTCTTGTTTTTAACTTTTTTTTAGTTTTTTTTAGTTTTTTTACCAAATTTTTGTAATTTTGTCAAATCTTTACTGAAAATGTTGGAAAAATTTCAATTTTCCAATAAGGTTGACCAAGGCTAGTTGTCAACCTTACCGAAAATTTTGAATTTTTTACCCCAAAAACAATGATAATAATTATAATGAGATTTTCCATATGGTTTAACTTTTGGTCAACTTTACAGGAAATCCTGGTAGCCAAGATTTACCGTAAGGTTGAACATATACTAGGAAGTCTTGATGTTCAACCTTGCCCATATACTAGGCTAAGGTTATCACAATGCAACATCACATCTCTCTTCATCATCTAGGTTCTCAACAACATGGCCCCCACACTTCTACATCGCTTTGGAACTTCACCGTGATGAGTTTGAACCATTCGTTGGGTCAAAATAGGCATTTATCGAGGCTTGTCGAGCCATAATCACGCTTATCGGGCTCTATTAGCCTATTTCGATGCCTATCGGGCCTCTATCTGCCTAATGGTCACCTACTGAGCCTTATCGAGTCATTACAATCCTTACCAGAACAACTCGGGCAAGTACCTTGCCAACCGAGAACTATTCGATCCCACTGATGCTTCTGAATATCATCTCAAGTGTTGGGATGTCATCAGCTTTCCCTCTCTTGCTCATGCATGCTTATCGAGAATTGATCCATGGGTAACTTTCCAACTTGGGGCTTCCCAAACATCCATCTATCTGGACATAAGCTTTCTCTCTCTTGCTCATGCATGCTTATCAAGAATCGATCCATGGGTAACTTTCCAACTTGGGGCTTCCCAAACATCCATCTATCTGGACATAACGAGGTATGAACCCTCTCGTGTCCATGTCGAGTCAAAACTACATATCGAGTGTTAGATCATACCTATGTCGAACATCCGACCCATAGGAAGTAGCACAATGTTGGCACACCTGTGTCACTCGATACTGTCCATGTGATCCCATTTTCGATGGAAGACGTCCAAGACATTTGTCTTGCAAGGCTCACTCATTTCATGACACACATTTGTGCCATGGGTAGCTCACTTAGGCCATGTGGCTCAGAGGTGGTGGCGAGTTGACACGATGCCTAAGCTCTATAGTATAAAGCAAAATCATTTCCACCACCCTTGCATATGGATTTGGCGAAGAGTCACTACCAACATAGAGCGCCTGTCTAAACACTGATTGACACGAAATTCGATGTGCTTGCAGATCTTATCAATATGCATCTAACTCAAGAATCACTTGTCAAAACTTGCAAAGGAACCCTGACTTCTGAGGTCATGGCCCGAGGCCTCATCTGGCCCATACTTAAGCTACTTATCTCTGACACCACCGATGACATTAATGTTTGTTTTCTTGCTTGTTTCTCAACCTGACATGTTTGCCCACTTATCTTGGTGTGAAAATTGTGTTTGATTTCTCAGAATTTCTTAATCATGTTTTCATCGTGCCAAATAAACATTTGAATTCTTAATCAAGTTCTAAAAATAGAGACGAATTTTTAAAAACAACTTTTTTTAGCTTTAAAAACTTGGCTTGGATTTAAAAGACTTCTAAAATGTAGACAACAAAACAAAGAAACCAATAGTGGAAGTAGTGTTTGTAGGTTAAATTTTTTAAAATAAAAAATTAAGGCCTCATTTGTTAATCATTTCAACCCCAATTTGGTACCTATTTCATTTTTGGTAATTTTGGAAAATTAAGCTTAATTCCTCCCGATCTCTTACCCCAATTTTCATAGTTGTTAAGTACAAGAGTTGGATTCTCAACCAAATTCCAAATTTCAAAAACTACTTTTCAAAACCTATTTTTTTTAGTTTTCAAATTTTAGCTTGATTTTCTAAAGCATTGGTAAATAGTAGAAAACAAAACAAGAATTTTTTGAGTTGGAATGAGTGTTTAATTGAGTGTTTATACACTTTATTTTTAAAAACACAAAAACCAAATGGATACCAAACAAGATTTTCATTTTTAGGTTTTGGTTTTTGAAAATTAAGTCTATCTGCTTTCATTTTCTTTCAATGGTTTGCATTTTTGCTAATTGTTTTTTATTAAAAAAAAATCTATTTTTTAGGTCCTGGTATTTTGATTTTTTTTTTTTTTTTGAAAATTAAGCCAATAAACATCACTTTCATCTATTAGTTTCTATGTTTTATTGTGTACATGTTAAGAGTGTTTTTAGAATCAAAGCAAAGTTTGAAAACTAAAAAAAGTAGTTTTTGAAAACTTATTTTTGTTTTGGGAAATTGGCTAAGAATTCAAATGATTGTCTAGAAAATTTGAAAACTTAGTAAGAAATTGTGATAAAACAAGCATAATGTTAAAAAGCTAAAAAAAAAAAAAAAAAAAAAAAAAAAAAA
>QLSR01001494.1:1133510-1152111 GCA_031780015.1 Citrullus colocynthis
AAAAAAAAAAAAAAAAAAAAACCAAATGGTTATCAAACGGAACATTATTTTTCAAAATTTGACTTGATCTTTGAAAACATTAGCATAAAGTAGATAACAAAACAAAAGATTTAGAGGTGAAAGGAATGATTATAGGCTTAATTTTAGAAAATTAAAAATAAAAAACAAAATGATTACTAAATGAGACCTTATTAAACAAGCTCACAAAATTCAAACTTTTTAATATGAGACCATTTGATGCATCTAATGTGATGGAAAAACTAGTTATAAGGGTAGTATAAAATCGAGACTAGATACTTTTAACTTATAAAGATAAGTATTTTTTTTAAAAGAAATACAAAGATAAGTATTGATGGTTTAATTAGTTGAATTAAATTCGTATGGATATAAGATTTAACGTTTAGTTACTTAATTAGTCATTATGTCATTAATAAGAAAATTAAAAGACTACAAAGGAAAGAAATAGATTCCTTAACCACAAAGCTAGCCTCACATGGGTAAATAATTTTTCTCTATATAATTACTTCAAAACATTCAAATACGTATGCAAATTTCTATTTACACGTACTTTTACATTTTCGTAGGTTTGACTTAGATATAAAAAGTGATACGAGATTTTTATTATATCATAAAAAATCTATAACATATATCAAATAAGAAACATAAAATGTTTATTTACTAATTTTAGTTTCGATGATATTTCCATCGATATTTCTATAAATTGAGATCTCGACATTTTTGTTGATATCAAACTGAAATATTATATAATAAAAAAATAAAATGATTATTATATAGATAAAAGTTACATGTTACCAATGAACTAAGGGTGTGTTCGAAATACATTTTTTTTTAAATGTTTAATTTAAAAAAATAAATTATTTTGACAAAAAAGAATTTTTTTGACAACTACTCAAAATAGATTTTGAAATATATTTTAAATTTATTTTATAAAAAAATTAAATAAAAATAATTTTTTTAAAAAATACTTTTTTCTCGAACCAATCCAAATCGATTTTAAAGTTCAAAGGAAAAGCCATGATTATGTTGGTTTTTTAAGCATACATTTGTTGGACTATACTAATAATTTAAATAGAATGAAAATGTTAAACTGTTTGAGGTTAAAATAATAAAATAAGAATATTTTAAAATTTTAAAGGAAAAAAAAAAAAAGAAAAAACATAAATCAGGCATTAGATGCGGGACCGACTTGATTTTGAGCCATGTGATCACATGGAGCAATTTTTGTCATTGGGTATTTAATAATTTGGAGTAATTTTAATTTCAATTTTAATTTTAATTATTAATTTTTTTAATCACATCTTATACAATATTTTAAATTCTGCCATTGGTTGGATTCCTTTTCTAGTTAGATTAATGGATAATTTTAAACAATTTTTAAATTAAACACCTACTACCATTCTATTTATTTATGATAAGTATAATTTTCTTTCTGTTATTTGAAAGATTCCCCCTAGCAATTTCCCTATTTAGTTGCATTTTATTATTTGGAAAAAAAAATTGGTCTATGATTTTTTTAATTAGATTTACTAGTTAGTTTGAATGAGCATATTAATTAGGTATTAGCATTCAAATTGTTGGAATAAGATGTCTGTCTTATGGTGTAGGGTGTAGCTGTATTTTTCATTTTTAATATCGATCTTAGTGTTTGGATTTAGTTCCATAATTTTCAAATAATACAAACATGTAAATGTTGTGTGGGTAAAATTAGTCCAATCAAAATAGGTAAAGAAAATTGTCCAACATAAAATCAGATCTAAACTCAAATACATTCAAGGTCAATTAATCATTCAGCCAACAATTTCTACTCTAACTTGTACAAAATGAGAAATTAAAATCCTTCTTATCCTAATTCTAAAAAGAAAAAAAAAGTAAACTCTAAGGTAATTTTCGCTATAGATTCATTATTATAACTTCGTATGAGGGATTGAGATTCAAAACTTGAAATTCAAGTTCTTAATTTGGCATAACTTTCTCTATCTCTGACTTTGTTAGCATAGTCTTTTTTACTTTGTTTCGTAAATTCTCTCTTGACAAGATTTTGACATCAACAATATATATTTACTTGGTTTTCAAACTTTGCATTAATACCTAATCATTATTGTTTAACTTTCAATAGTTTAACAAAATGTTTGGATATATTTTGAACTTGAAACAATTTGACCTATCACCATTTACTGATTAAAGGAAATAAATAAAAATTTCTCTAGTTTAAGATTCTATTAAAAATTTAATTAATTTACAGAAAAATTAATAATAATTATAAAATTATTTATTCATACATAATAAATAATATCTAAAAATTCTTATAACAAATAGTTTGTATACTCAAAATTCAAATCCTATGAATTTTAACTTCTAAAGCCTAAGTTTAGATGACAACCCTAATCGCAGTTTTCTTTTTTACATGTTTGACAAAAGTTATGATCTAATTCTTCATCTCATTTTTTCATTGTACCAATTTATTTTCAAAGTATACAAGTTGTATTGATGTTAAGAAAAAGTACAAGATTATAAACATAAAGATTACTAGTGTTTTAATGTCTCAATTAATTAAGTCATACAAAAACAAAGTGACAATGAAAAAGGGTTAACAATACCACTCGCTAAACTTTCGTACTATTCGCATAATATTATGCAATTTAAATGAGGATAGTTTGTGTGTACATTATATTTATTTATTTATTTATTTTTGAAAAGCTTAATGAAAAAGCACCAAAAATACAATAAGAGATAAGGAGACAAAAATTGCTAAGACAGTTGATCTTTGTTAGGACGAGGGAGAGTGGTTGGGTTAGGTACTAAGATCCATTTGAAAGGATTTCAAGTTGCTTATATATTCTTATCTAAACCAATCCATTTACATGACATTAAAAAAAATAGAAATCTTAGTCCCAAAAGATTCCACACAATTTACCTACTTTTACTCTTATTAATTTATATATAAATATATATGTAAAAGACAAAAACTTGTTTAGAAAAAGAGAAAGGAACCTTTAATTTATTCCCTCTCTATGTTCCTTATACTTCTCATACTTTGGTGTTTTGATTTTGGAATGACTTTCAATGGTGATGCGTTTTAAGCAAATTACTTTTAAGTATTTTATAAAATAAATATATTAGGTTAAATGTTAATTTAGTTATTGTAAATTTTCCTACCTAATGTATTGTTTTTCTTTCATTTTTGAACTTCCAAACATAGTTTTCTTTAATTTGAATAAGAATGAGTAGATAAAATTTAATGAGAAAATATGTAACGACCCAACTTTTACATACTAATCGGATCATTACTCAATACATGCAAAACTTCAAAGAACGACACTATGCTGAAGGGATCAAAACTTTTCATGGAAATTACTACTTATATTGATTCAAGAAAGTAACACTTTAATAAATAAAAAGGAAATTTTGGTTTGGGGTACCCCTGATAAAAAAAAAAAAAAAATTCATGAATGAAAATCCACATATCAAATAAAAAAATGAATCTCAAAACAAAATTGGACAGTTGGACAAAATTCAGTAAAACATGCAAGACTAAGCGGAAGCTACTACGGGTCCCGTGATGCTATTAAGGATTCTTCTTGTCATTCGCCGGCGCATTCCTTCCTTTACATGAAAAACATATAAGATGAAAGGTTGAGTAATTATATTACTCAGTAAGTGGCCCCACTACCGGAGTCGGGCTAGGCACCTAGGTTCTTTAGGTGCATTAAACATGAGACATGCATATCTATCATACTTCTATAGGAGAATGGTTATACCCGCCCACCGTTGGATATGGATGCCCACAAACCTCTAGAGCCCCGAAGGAAACTCTTACCTCTGGTGATTCCGAAGGAACACAAACCTCTAGTGCACTCGAAAGAGCACAACCTTTGGTGATCCCGAAGGAACACAAACCTTTAGTGCACTCGAAGAAGCACAACCTCTGGTGAACCCGAAGGAACACAACCTCTAGTGAACCCGAAGGAACACATCCTCTAGTGATCCCGAAGGAACACAACCTCCTGTGGACATCCAACCGACATAGGGGAGTTACCACTACCCATCATACATGTTCAATCAAATTCACACTCCTTCCATTCCATGAATTCATACATTAACAGTACTGTTCATGAACATCTCATAGTATAAGCTTATACACTATCAGGCAGATACAACTTAAAGACATGAAAATTTCATACAAGTATCTTAAATCATACATGGCTTTGAAAATCTACTACATCATGGCAACTAAACATAAGGCCCGAAAGCGGTTCAGGTAGTAAGATCAATTACCTGAGGATTGATCCATAAAATTAACCACACTGCAACTCTGGCAGAAACTCCTGAACAAACTGGGAATAAAATTCTTCTAACTTAAGTTAGTCCACAAGTCTAGTCTATCATAAGGAGCCTCAAAAATTTGTTCGAGAGAGTCCTTACCCAAACGTGACCAAACTCGTAGCTTCCTCCGACCCTACGGACTAAAACAATCGCCGACCACCTATTAAGATTTACCAATTAATTCGAATTCCCAAATAATTGCCAAAACATGCCACTAACCTACCTAGGTTTGAGATACTTACTTAGGGAGTACTGGTCTGGCGACTGACGGTACGGACTATACCAGATTCTGAGCGAGAGCGAGAGCCGAGCGAGAGAGCGAGAGCCAGCCAGAGAGCGAGAGCCAGCGAGAGAGCGAGAGTCCGAGAGCGTGAGAGCGTGATCCTGGCGTGGAGAGCGTGATTTCCGAGTGTGAGAGTGGGAGGAGCGTGAGTCAGCGAGATCAGCGAGAGAGCTAGAGAGCGAGAGCCACGGGAGAGCGTGAGAGAAGCGACGGAGAGGGAGAGATGGCGACGGAGAGGGAGGGAGATGGCGGCAGAGAGGGAGATGGCAACGGAGAGGGAGAGAGATGGCGGAGCAGAGATAGAACGGAAGAGGAGGGAGGTGGTGGCGACAACGAAGGCGGCTGGGAGGGAGTGAGGAGAGAGAGAGGCAGCGGAGAGGGAGAGAGAGAGCTTTTCTCTTTTTTTTTTCTTCTTTTCTTGACTACACGTATACCGAGGAGGGTTTAAAATAAACCCTAATTCCTTCCCCTCCTTAGCCCATTAACTCCAATTTTTCCCTTTTTGTTTTTCCAACAAAATAAAATAAAATCTTCTTTACTAAATCAATTTATTTTATTTTATTTGCTCCAAAATAAGCTATCTTTTGCCAATTCCCAACAATTTCCTTAAATCCACATAAGACTCACCAACCTCTATAAATGCAAAATTTAAAACTTTCCTCCTTAAACTAAATAAATACATAAATACATATCAATAAATATAATTTTCTTTTCATGCATAATGACTTAAATTTACTTAATAGGAGGATTTACCTTAATGATTTGGGTTGTCACAAAATAAATATTTGATGTATTCTAACAAAGATGAGAACAAAATTTGTAACTTGATACAAAAACATACTTAATAGAGTAAAAAAAAATTAAATGATGATATGGATAATTTTGGATCAAGAGCAAAAGCAACGTAATGGGAAAGAAGGAGCAGTGGAAACAATTAAGGACAAATAAAGGAGTGAGCCAAAGCGGATTCGGGCTGAGCTGGCCCAGCCGACATTGGCACCAAGGTCGAGGTCAAGCTCATCCATTTGGATGTATGGGTTGGGCCAGGACATATGTGGGCTTTTGGGAGAAGACTAGAAAAGCCCAAAGCCAAATGGTCACATTAGGCTTCTGCTTCGGTTCCAAGGTCGAGCCTCAATGTTGAATTTGTGGTGAAGGCTGAAACCTTAAAAAGCGAAAAGACTGAGGAAACTTAGAGGAAGTCCTAGAAGGAAAAGGAAAGGGTCCACGACCTATAAATAGGGAAAAATAGACGAAATGGGGTAAGTGAACTCCCATCAAAAACTCTATAAGCATTGAACCTCCCTTCTCTACTCGGCTTCCTCCATAATACAAATTTACCGCTGTCACTATCTTGAGGTCAATTCACGTCACTTGACCCAAATCCGGTATCAATGGAAGAGATAGGAATAATGAAACAAAAATTATCAAAATGTCTACAACAGAAGAGATAGGAATAATGAGAGAAACTAAATGTAACGACCCGACTAATACAATCTAATCGGACCATTACTCAATGCATGCATATTTAAAAAAAAAGACACTATGCTAAATAGTAAGAAAGAAACAATGTTTCTCATGGAAATTTCTGTTCATATAAACTCAAGAAAAAAAAAAAACAATGCATAAACATATAAAAAGGAAATCTTGGTTCGGGGTACCCCTAATAAAATCAATAAAATTTCATGAACAGAAATCCACATATCAAATAAAAGACAAGCCTTAAAACAAAGTTTGACAATTGGGCAAAACTCATTAAAACATGCAATACTACGCGGAAGCTACTACGGGTCCCGTGAAGCCATCAAGGATTCCTTTTGTCATTCGCCAGCACGTTCTTTCCTTTACCTGAAAAAAAATAAGATGAAAGGATGAGTAATTATATTACTCAGTAAGTGACCCCACTACCGGAGCCGGGCTAGGCACCTAAGTCCTTTAAGTGCATCAACCATAAGACATGCATATCTAACATACTTTTATAGGGAGCTGGTTATACTACCCCTATAGTTGGTTTTGGATGTCCACAAACCTCTGGAGCCCCGAAGGAACTCTTACCTCTGGTGATCCCGAAGGAACACAAACCTCTAGTGTACTCGAAGGAGCAAAACCTCTGGTGAACCCGAAGGAACACAAACCTCTAGTAAACCCGAAGGAACATATCCTCTAGTGACCCCGAAGGACCACAACCTCTAGTGAACCAGAAGGAACACATCCTCTAGTGACCCCGAAGGACCACAACATCTAGTGAACCCGAAGGAACACATCCTCTAGTGATCCTGAAGGACCACAACCTCTAGTGAACCTGAAGGAACACATCCTCTAGTGACCCCGAAGGACCACAACCTCTAGTGAACATCCAACCGATGTAGGGGAGTTACCACTACCCATCATACATGCTCAATCAAATTCGCACTCCTTCCATTCCATGAATTCATACATTAACAGTACTGTTCATAAACATCTCATAGTATAAGCATATGCATCATCAGCCGCATACAACCTTTAGACATGGGAATTTCATACAAGCATGCTATATTACATGGGGCTTAGAAATTCTACTACATCATGGCAACTAAACATATGGCTAGAAGGCGGTTCAGGTAGTAAGATCACTTACCTGAGGGTTGATCCATTAAATTATCCACAGAGCAGTTCTTATAAAATTCTTGGACAACTGTGAATAGAGTTCCCCAACTTAGGTTAGTCCACAAGTCTAGTCCCACCACAATTTAATTCCAAGAAAATTTAAAAGTGTTCTTACCTAAGTGTGGCTTAACTCGTAGTTGCCTCCAATACTTTTACTCAACGCAACTTCCGGTCACCTAACAGATTTTAACCACATAAGTCTAAATCCCCAATAGTTTACCAAGCTACGCCACAAATTTCCTTGGGTCTCAGTTACTCACCCAAACGTTACCGGTTCCGTGACGAGCAGTCAGGCGAGCGTTTGACTAAAGCGGCAGCGGAACTGACCAAAACGGCAGCGGCGGCGCGAAGAAGGAATGACCGGCGGCGACTGACGCTGGAAGGCGGCGCGGAGGAGAAGGAAAAAGTTCTTTTCTTTTTTTTTAATTGGCACGCAAACCGAGGAGAGCTTATTTATAACAAAACCCTAATTCCCATTAATTCCACTTTTCCCTTTATTATTCCTTTTTTTTTTTTTCCAACCAAACAAAATAAAATAAAATAAAATAAAATCTTCTATATAATAAGATTTCCTTCAATTACTCCAATCCTACCAAATTTATTCACTTTATTTTACTTGCCCCAAAATAAAATTATCCTTTACCAAATCCCAAAAATTTCCTTAACTCTAATTTTGAAACTTTCCATCTTAGCTTAAATAAATGCATGAATACATATAAATAACTATATTTTCCCTTTCATACATAATAACTTAAATTAATTTACTAGGAGGATTTACCTCAACGATTTGGGGTTGTTACACTAAAATTATCAAAATGTCTAATAGGTAAACTTTCAATTTTGTGTCTAATAAATACTTAGTAAATTTAATTTTAAAAATATTAATTAATCTATTCTATAAAAATTTAAATATTATGTCTAATAAAACTCTAATTTTTTGTCAAAACGAACATAGATCAACTCGCATATACATGTGTTAATAATCAAAAGGGATGTGATTAGAATTCTCTTATCCTTATTGTTAAAAAATTCTAAATTTTTTTTGTCTTATATTTTTTAAAAAATTTAAAATTAAGGACTACATTTGTTAATTTAAAATTTTAAAAATAAGGAGGTAAACACAAACCTTAAAGTTTAATGGCTAAATTTATACTTTTCCTACATTATAATATCAAAAAAATCATTTCATGTTTATCATTTTGTCTGCCATAAATGCTTATGGATATGTTTTTCATTTCAAAACAACAATTTCATATTTCATGTTTATTATTTGTACTACAAATTAACGCTATGAAAAAGGGAACTTTTTTTTTTAAAATATTATTTTAATAAATAATAATAAGAATAGAGTAAGAGAAAAAATTGACAAAAATAGATGAAGAAATCACGGACAGGATACACGTTTTCTACAAATCGTGGACCCTATCCACGATTTCACTAATGAAATTGTGGAGTCCACGATTTTCGCCTAGTCAACGATTGCCTACCCGCCTCTACTGCACTGAAGCATGCCTGTTAGATGGCAAGGATAAGAATCGTGGACCCCTAAAACGTGGACTCGGTCCATGATTTCGCTCGTTACAAACTTCCTGGCCGCCTTACTTCCCAGCAACAATCTTTCTCTCTCACCTTATTTTCCTTCTACTCCTCCACTACTGTTGTCGCTGTCGCGGCATTCCATCGCTACTGTCTCCACCGCTGCCCCCAATCCTCACCAACCGCCAAAAGGTAGTTTTTTTATTTTCATTTTTATTTTTAACATTGTATATAATATTGTTTAGATTTATGGTATTTTTTTACAAAATTAGGATTATAATATTGTTTAGATTTAGGTTTAGGATTAGTTTTTACAAAGATAATCGTAGACTGAGTTCACAACTTTCTAAAGTATTGTTTAGATTTAGTGTGTATTTTGTGTGATTTTATACTATTTTTTGTATGTGATATTTTGAAGCATATGCTAATTTTTTCCTCACACATTGTATATGTTTTTTTTTTGTTTGATATTTTTGAATGAATCAATTTGTAGATACATATTTCTAAGATAATCGTGGACGGAGTCGACAGATTTCTAAGTTATTGTTTAGATTTTTGTGTGATTTTTTGTGTGTGATTTTTTTGTAGCACATGTTACTTTTTTCCACATATTGTATGTTATTTTTTGTTTGATATTTTTGATTGGATCAATTTGTAGAGAATATGTGTTTCATTCTATGTGGTTGAATATATCTGAGTTTTAAACATTGTAAGTTATTTTTTGTTTGATATTCTTGAATTGATTAATTTGTAGACAATAATTGTTTTGTTGTGTTTTGGACTATTATTTGAGTTTTGTTAATTATGAACTCTTTTCCTTCTTTTTTTGGTATTTATTAATTTTGAATGGACATTTTTGTTTATTATAATTCAGCGTCAATTAGAAGACGATATATTACACCTAAGAGTGCTTATTATTATTGCAGGGTATAAATTTTATTATTTATTTTATTCAATTTTATCGTTTCCATATTATTTAAAATAGTTTTTTTGTTTATACAAAATAATTTTGTTCATGATGTACAACAATATTCAGTACAACATAATTTACTAGAGCTAAGTTCAATGTGTGATCAATGTGTTGTAATTGTAGAAGATATCGTTCAACAGACACGTACACTTAATGTTGTCATCACTGATAGAAGACGTGTTCGTCATCGACGTTAACGACAACAGGCCGAGAATATTCCAAAGCAACACATTAACCCAGAACCTCATGTACCTACTAATTCAATGCAAGCTTCTCCTAAAGACTTCCTAAAAGTTCAAGGAGACATTGCATTGAGTTTTGGTCATCAAAATGAGTATTATGCACCTGATGCATTTCGATCTGTTGTCACCCAATAAAACATTGATGATGTAATTTATCATTAACAACAATTTGAGGTTCATGTACCTCGTCATGGCTAAGGTGAAAGAGGACGATCACCGTGTAACACATGAGTTTGCATTAACTTGTAATTGATAATACTCACTTTAGATGTTTTATTTAAGAATATTTATAATCTTTTAACTTATTATGTGTCAAACTTTATACTTTTAATGTTTGAGTTGAAAAAAATAAATTTATCTCGAAACCTAAGGGTTTGTCGGCAAACTTTAAGTTGCAAAAGAAAAAAAAGGGACTTGTGGACCCGATCCACAAGTTCGGTCTTCGTCATGGATCAGATCTACACAACTTCGTCCATGTGGCAGATGATGTGGCGAATGTTGACAAGTGGGTTGACTAGAAGTAAAAAAAATCGTGGACCGGGTCTACATTTTCCTCTAAAAATCGTGGACCTAGTCCACAATTACAATACCTATTTTTGTTAATACTTTTTCTACTAACCTAAATGTGAGATAATTTTTTACTTTTATATTATTTTCTGAATATGTTTCAACACTATCTTATTTTTGTCATTTTTTTTAAAAAAAACATTATTTCTAAAATTCCTCTAAAAAAATCATTAATAGAAATTTCTTAATTTGTTAAAAAATCATTTCGGTTGTTCATTAACTTTCATAAATTAAGTGATAATTAAAAATTAATCTATACACTTACTTTTAAATATTTAACAATTTGATATTTGAACTTCAAAATTTGCAACAATGAAATGTGGACCCGGTCCACGATTACAATACCTATTTTTGTCAATACTTTTTCTACTAACCTAAATGTGAGATAATTTTTTACTGTTATATTATTTTCTGAATATGTTCCCACACTATCTTATTTTTGTCATTTTTTTTAAAAAAAAACATTATTTCTTAAAATTCCTCTCAAAAAATTATTAATAGAAATTTCTTAATTTGTTAAAAAATCATTTCGGGTTGTTTGTTAACTTTCATAAATTAAGTAATAATTAAAAATTAATCTATACATTTACTTTTAAATATTTAACAATTTAATCTTTGAACTTTAAAATTTGCAACAATTTAATCTCTACCATGATAAATATTGTTAAATTTTTATAAAATTTCTAACATAGATAGATAAACTAATTAAAAACCAAATGTGCATACAAGCGGCAAAAATTGAAGCAAAAATCGTTACATAATAAAAATCAGCCTTTAATTTTGAGATAATTGACTTTAATTTGTTACAAATTTTAAAGTAAAAAGATTAACTTGTTGCCCCAACTTGAGCATAACTCAATTAACATAAAAATATGTACTTTCAACTAAGAAGTCAAGTGTTTGAATCTTTTCTCTCGCGTATTATTGAACTTAAAATAATTAATTTGTTACAAATTTGAGAGTATAGAAGAATTAAGTTACTACATGCTAAAGTTTAATGGCTCTAAAATTAAGTACCTAAATTGTTACTAAAGTATAGGCAAAGGATTATATTATTATATACTAAAGTAGCTAAATTTTTTGCAAATTAAAGTTGAATATTAAAATGGTTACTTTTCTCATCACCATGAGCTAGATATTTTTTCTAACAAAAATTATTAATCCATAAAATCTTGTGAAAATACATTTTTAAAGTGGACAAAGGCCCTTTTTTTAAAAGTTTATGTTCATCCTTATGATGTTGCGTCACCAAGCATATTGCTCCATAAACGAGCCACACCTCATCTCCATTTATTTTTATTTTTATTAAATTAAACGAGTTTCCATCGTCAGCATTAATATTATTATAAGAAATAAAATGACTAAATGAGTAAGGATTTTATTTTTTATTTTATTTTATTAAAACTTAGTTCTTAAATTATTATGAAATTAAAAAAAAAAAAAAAAAAAAAATATCTTCTATTGAGTTAGATCATTGCGTCTGTCATACAGTTTGAGGAATTAAGATTGTGTACGTAACAATAAATTATCTTGCATAAACAAAACCCAAAATCTTTTTCACATTTAAAATTTCTATAAAAAAAATGTCATATTTCCCTTTTTTTGCTAGACAAAGTTATCTTATGCCCAAATGAAAATAATAACATTATCATAAAGTCAAAAACAGATGAATATTGCGGATTTCAATATGATTCAAAATTGATAACTAATATTAGAAGTTCAAAACATGTTTCTAATATTTATTTTTCAATACATTCTCGTCTCAAAAACTATTTTTAAAAGATAAATTATTATTAAATATGGTTAAGATGTGATTATTGACAAACTTAATAGGTGCATTTCACATGGAAATAGAATAGGTTCTAAAATTTGGTAGCATTGGAACTATATAGTAATTAAAGGTTTTTTTTAAAAAAAAAATTTAATAATTGATTTGCTTGGCAAGCTTCAATCTCCAAAGCAATTAAAGAAATTAGAGAAGTAAACGAATTCTTGAGTCATTACGTGTCAAATTTAGATTTGACATTCTAGATTTAAGTCATTTAATAAACATTATTATTGTTTCCTCCCCAAACCTAACATAAGATAATCCCCAATAATAATATTCTCCTAACTAAAGTAGCATTTAATAGTTATTAATAAATACCAATAAATAATGGAAGGAAACCAAATGCCTATTAATAAAATATAGATGAGTTTTAGTTTGAAATGCTGTATTTATAAAAATAGCAAAGCAACCCTATTTGATTTCTAACTTTTAAGTTTGTTGGATTTTAGTTTTTGAATTTTTAAAATATTTATTTTAATATTTAAATTTTTAAATTTGTTCTATGTCTGTACATCAAATAGATTTATTTTGGTCTTTACTTTTGTTTAAAATTTAATAAATTAATGATGTAGTTTCAAGTATACATACTAGCATATTAATATTGAGCATGATTTCAAGCCATATAAATTAGAGACGAACGCTAATGTAGAAAAGAAAATAGACGTTTTGGAAGTTTAGAGATCCAAACATGATAAAGTTGAAAATTTAAGAAAAAAAATAACATTTTGAAAGTTTAGAGACCGATAGAAATAAACTTGGAAGTTTATGACTAAAATGAAAATTATATATTTTTTCAAATATTTTAGAAAATTACTTTATCATTCAATTTTGCCATTTATCATTTTTCTTTTTAAAATGATTAATTTTTTAAAAATAAAATAAATAATGTGTAAATGTCATAATGTTTTTTTTTCAACGCTTTTGTTAACATTTTAAAGTCTCTAAAAAAGTTCTCATATTTATGGCTTAAATTTAGGGTTATTTTTAAATATAAAAAAGATGAATCTAGATATTTATAAATATAGCAAAATTTTACTGTCTATTTGCGATAGACCGCGATAGATTACTATTTCTGTCTATCACAAAAATAGTAGTCGATCTATCGCAAATACACTATCACAAATAGACTAAAATATTTTTTTATTATTTGTAAATATTTTAACAGTTTTATCATTTAAAATAATTTTCTTTAAAATTAAACTTTATATTAACTTTTTGAAAAAAAAAGACAAAAAAAAAATCAGTGACGTAATAAATATTTTGTAGGGTTTGACAAATATTTTAGCAGTCAAAGAAGATCGCAAGAAGCGAGCAACGCATGATACCCCAACGGTTATTTATTTATTATTTTATTTTATTTTACTTTCAGAATTTCAAGGTCAAAAGTATTATTATATTATATATTATGAAAATATTTGGATTGTCGATTCAAATTCACAATACATTTTTTTCCAAAATAATTGTCGCGAGGTAAATAGCAGCTCGTTAAGTGGCCCAATCAGAAGAGGACATGTGGTTGAGCTTAAGCATGACCTGCAAAATTTCTCGTACTCATGTACTATACCCTCATTTTGGTTCATTAATATTTAGACCCTACAATAATATATAATATTAGTAGGTTTTACCATATTTTAAAAACTATATTTAACGTGATGCAAAATAAACGTGGTTAACATAGAGAATTTTCTTTACTACCGTAGTATAGAAAAATTTTCCACTTCTAATAATACATACTACTTTGAACGCTCATTCATAATTTGACATATCATTAAATAGTATATTAATTTATTTCATGGCACATCATTTTTAAATTCTACTTTTGTGGCAAACAATAAACGGAAGATAGTATGAAATTTTTTTTTCATAGTATTAGAAAATTTTCCATGCTTACGTAACATCAAAGGATAGTATTGATTATGGATGAACTTGGCCAAATGACCAACATGAATGCGGGGCAAAATCGGCTTACATATGGTTTTGCCTCCGCTAAGTATAGTTCGACTATAACATACGACAAAAGGCTACAACACGCTCTCTTTTATATAAGAAGAGTCTACTCCTTTATAGAAAATGCAGTCATATCCAAGCTCATCTCAACACTAACTCAAACTCAATACTAAACATAAACTTTTTTTTAGTGTACGAAGTCAAGCACCAGACCGGTTAGAGTCTCTCACATATCTTTTTGCTTGCTAATTAATTGGAGAGATAACGTTAGATATCATAATTGTTGATCACCTTGTCCAAAAATCACGTATAAACAGTATTAACCATAATAATAATAAAAGAAAATGACCATTGATAATATATTTAATTAATTGAACTAATTAAGAATAAAAAAGTCAACTTTTTAGAATTATTTATTCAATTAAAATTATATATCTACAAAATTAATATCATGAAACATATAAAAATATCATTCATTAGCGTACAAATTATCCTTCTTTATTTCCAAGCATGTAAGGAATCTTGAACTAAATGCCTTAAAAGAGGTATGGTCACTAGTAGTTTCAAATACCATTTAGGCAATGTTCACCCAATCGTAATGAAAATTGGTATAATCCTAATCAATTTTCATTGATTGATCAATTGTAGTAAGTTAGAATCGTAAATATAATTGAATTGTTTTTTATCGAGTTTACGTAGAATTACAAATATATCACAATTTACTGCTACTGTTTGACCCTAACAATAATAGTAGAGGTAACAATAATAATAAATGTGACAGATTATAATTTTCATGCGATTACAATAATAATATCTGTAATGATAATGGTAACCGATAACGGTAAAAGTAGTAGTTTGCACGTAATTTTCAACTACAGTTAGATTGAATATTCTCTATTCTTCAATTAGATTGCACATTTTCTTTATTACAGATTTGAGGCGGGTCTCACAGTTCATTAACGATTACAAAATACATGTTAACGGCAAATATAATCAATTGACTATTAGTGAATTGTGTTTCAGTTAGAATAAACGTGGCTATTGGAAGAATAAAAAACCAATTATGAAATGAGGTAAAACGCACTTTTAAAATTGATGTTAAACGTTGGATTTTGAAAGTTTTAAGACTAAAGTTGTAGATAATGAAATGGGTGTTATTGATTTGAAAATGTCTTTGTCTTATTGCCAAATATCATGTGACACGAAGATACAATAATCACATGCCACGTGGAAATTAAATTCACCCTATAAGTAAGGTGATAGGTCCATTTAATAAAGAAGAAAATAAAGACCAAAGCCAAAAAAGGATATCCATGTGGCTTTACCTTGAGAAGATGAAACCCTAGCTTAGATCACAGGGAAGGGGATTTTATCATATGGCCACCCACGCATGCCACACGCATATAAAAGATTCATTCTCCTTTTCCCTTTCATACCTTTACGTGTATCTTCATTTACAATCTTATTTATTTATTTATTTATTTATTATTATTATTATTATTATTTATTTAAATCCTTCCTACTTTCTAGAACACCAAGCCATATCTCTAATACACGACGTGTGTTTTCAAAATTTTTGGGTTCATTATTATTATTGTTTGAATGATAAATAATGTTAAGGATTGAAATAGATTTTAAGCATGGTGGATGCTTGGATGTAGATTTTGATAAAGTATTTTGCAAGATTTTGTATTATAAGTAAGACTCTCTTTTGTTATATCTAGTGTATGTTTGGCTCACGTTTGAAACTTGATTTAATTATATATTTTGTTGTTCTGTTTGTTAATTATTATGATTTTGTTTGGTAAAATCATTTGATTTTTATTTTTTATTTTTAATTTATGCTTATTTACTCTTATTTTCTTACCAATGTTTTCATATTTCTTAAGTAAAAGAGTTGATTATTAGCAAAATTCCAAAAACAAATTAGGTTTTTAAAATCTATTTTTTTAGTTTCTAAAACATGGTATGGTTTTTTGTGGTAGAAAGTAGATAATAAAACAAAGAAACCTAAAAAAAGATGGGGTGTTTATAGGGTTAATTTTCAAAAACGGTTACCAAATGGGATTTTCCTTTTTAATTTTTTTTATTTAAAGACTCAATTTTTTTAACATAATTTTCATTTTTTTAAAGAAAATATTTGAGTTCTTAGTCGAAATCTAAAATAAAAAACTCAAAACTTGGTTTGGTTTTTATAAATATTGGTAGAAAGTAGTTAACATAACAAGAAATTTAAAGGTGAAAGTAGGATTTATAAGCTTAATTTTTAAAAATTAAATGTTTATTAAGGTCATGTTTGGTAACTATTTGGTTTTTTGTTTTTGAAAATCATGTTTATAAACACTCCTCCAACTACTAAATTTCGTTTTTTTTTTTTTATCTAACTTTTTACCGAAGTTTTAAAAAACCAATCTAAATTTTAAAAACTAAAAAGAAAAAATGTGAGTCATTGTAAAAGAATTAAGAGAAAGTAAACTTCAATTTTCAAAAACCATAAAAATAAAACAAAATGATAATTAAACGTAGCCTAAATAGAACCTTAGTTAACTTAGCTTTGAAGTTATATGTTGGCTTATTGAACAAGGTTGATGAGATGAGCTTATGGTGGAGAAGCTTGATAGTGTAGAAAAACCTTCTTCTACAATAGTAGGATATACATGATCTATATTAAGCCTCAACTTGCTTTTGTTTGTTTTATTTATAAGTCTCTGTTTTATTTTTGATGCAGAACTATATTTACATTTCTGATATCTATTTAAGAAAATAAGTTGAGAAGTTCAATACTTAACTTATCTTAACTTTAAGTGAACTAGGTTTGAGTCGTTGTCCCACTATTAAGTGACTTCACTTTAAAATTTCATCCCCAACCCATGATATCAAAAACTCTTATAAATTAAATTTATTATTTTTTTTTATGAGAATATTTTGAGCTACTAGTAAAATCCATAAAGAAACAAAGATTAATTGGCCTAGTTACATATTTGAGATTGTTTCTTGGGTTTCTCTTTATTTTCCAAAGAATCTTCAAGATATAAGTGGGTGATCTTCTTTTCCATTTTCACATCTTTCTTTATTCATTTTGAATAATTCTTCAACAAAACTTTTTTTTTGTTTTTGTTTTGAGTTACTAGTCCTTGTTGGTTGGGTTTATTTGTTTGTTCACATTTGGAAAGGAACCAAAAATAGTATTTCAAGCAAGTTTCTTGCTTTTAGAAAAGAAGAAAGGAAACTTCCTCTAATGGATTGGGCTTTACCTAAAAAAAAATAAATAAAAAAAAAAACTATCATCTTTTGCTCTTTCATTTTCAATTCATAGTGTAAGAAATCCCTAGCTTCTTCTCAATGGAAACAACTAGACTTAGAAACTTTTTTTGTTTCATTTCTAGACAAGGCCATTTGTCACATTAAGAGTACACTCTTGAGGCATTATTTTTTTCTAATAAACCAAGATGGTGACAGTTGATACTTTGGAAGATATGAAATTAAATTCAATTTAATTTTATGAAAACAAAGAATTATCATTTTTAAATCATTTTTATTTTGCACCACAACTTTTTTTTTTAAAATAATAATATAATGAATTATAATGAATAGTTCTATTCATAAGAAAAATACACAAACAACCCTTGATGTATAGCAATTTGTTATCATTGTACCAATGAAATTCAAAATTAAAAATTTAAACACTTGCACCCTTATAATGTTAAAGTTGGACAAGAAATTTATGAGCAAAGCATGTGGTGAAGAAGTTTGAAAATGCATGCCATTGAGGAAAAGGGAGTGAGGAAAAATAAAAAGAAAATTTAATTTTTGTGAATGAGAAAGAAGAGAGAAATTGACTTTAAAGGGTGTTCTTTTTTTAATTATAGACTTGATTTTTCAAAAATTTCACCCTGTTTTAATCTTTAAATCAATCGGTACCTATAATTATATGAAACCATTAATTTTGACCCTAAATTTCAAACGTTGTATCGATTTAGAAGTCTAAATTTTCATTTTCATCAACTTTAGTCCAAAACTTCCACAAATGTAGTAATTTTATTCAATTTTAGCTCATTCACCTATTAATTTTAACAAAATAAACTATGTAAAATTCTTCAAAAACTTATTAAATATCAATAAAATAAAGTTCTACACAATAGTAAGTTTGACCCACGGAAATTAACCATGGACTAATATTTCCAAATTCCATAAATTTTCAAAAAAAAAAAAAAAAAAAAAAAAAAAAAAAAAAAAAA
>QLSR01001494.1:1153090-1237780 GCA_031780015.1 Citrullus colocynthis
AAAAAAAAAAAAAAAAAAAAAAAAAAAGAAAAAGAAAAACTCTAATATTGTTTTTCTCTTAAAAAATATTATTAATATCATATCATATGTACGTTCAATAATTCACTATGCATACATAAGAGAAGTTTTTTTTTTTAACGATGTGGTGAGAACTTATTGATAATTAAAATTGTAATATTTTTTCAAGTTTATTGGTTAAAAGTGCAATATTTGTTTAAATTTAAGGTTAGAATGGATGAACTTAAAATTTATTTAAAGTCCAAATTGTATTAGCTTAGCTTAACTTCTTTGGAATAATCGCATGATCCACATATATCTTATATATAATAGGCTTACAATCATGTAAATATTTTTTACTGCTAGATTATAAAAAATACCTTTAAATTTTTGTATAAAAAATATTATTAAATTTGAAAAATTTTAATAATGCTCTTAAACTTTCAAACACAGTTTCAAATTACCCTTACAATAACTAAACAGACAAAAGCTGACATGAATATTAGAAAAATCAATATGATGTGATCTACTTGTTCATCAGCGAAAAAGCTGTTCACTCATGATCTTTCAATCTCAAGTTTTTTTTTTTTTCTTTTTTGGTGAATTTTGCCTTATTTCTCTTTTAAATTGATTAACACATGGCTTTCATATGTTTTTTTTTCTTTTTTTATATATCTCTACATCCATAATTTTTTCCCATGTCATATAGGCATTCTTCTCAATTACACAATTCATGTCAATTTTTGTTTGGTTTGCTAGTTTTAGGGTAATTTTGAACGATTTCCTAAAGTTTAGGGAAACAACTAAAATTTTTAAAAGTGCAAGAGTAGTTTTGACACAATGCTCAATGTTCGGGAATGTTTTTTTAATATATAATTTAGGTCATGTTTACTGTTTCGTAATTAAAATTGTTGCAATGGTAATAAATATTATTTCTTATTCATAATTCACATAATATTGTTAACTAGTTTTATGTAAACATATTTAAATGGGTTCCAAGTTTCATATTACAGAGAAGTAAACGTGACTATAGTGAATAAACAATTGCAATGATATTTGTGTTATTTGTGTTGAGAAAATTAGTCTTATTAGGTATTCCACAGTGCACAAGGAAGATGTTAAGTCAAGCCTCCATCTTCTTAATTGGATCTCACATCAACAATCCATTATAACGATTCTAACATATGGGCCCAATTTCTACAAATTAAAGCCTCAATCATGAACTCGGCTCAAGGCCCAAGCCCACGTTTTGCTGATCCATTGGGCTGCGGATTCTTCTAGTTGCTAGTTTCAAGCCACCATTGAAAAATGGGAAATTGGATGAGATAGAAAAAAAAGAAAAAGAAAAAGAAAAAAACAGATGTTTGGATTTATAGTGAAAATCGGGAATAATAAGACGTATGGCAAAACGTGTGCAAGCACGTGGGCTACTTTTTCGTAATACATATTCTGCCCTTGGTTGGTTTGTATGTTTGGCAAATTAAATACAATGTAAGCAGTGAACTTGATTCATAACCAAGATTTAAATAGAGTGTAATTGTGGAACTTGATTGATGGCCGAAATAATTAGATTATATCTAAATAAATTCGATATCAAACTTGGATTTCAGGGTCATCCCTTGATTTTCACTCTATTTTTTAGTTCAAATCTATTTGTAATATTCAAAATAGATTGTGATGACTATTTTACCAATTAATTCAAAATAAATAAATTTCTTGCTTCTTTTTTTCTCCATATTTTAAATTTGAGTTTATATTATCAAATTTTATTTTATCTTCCTACTCAACAATTATTTAAAATTTTTAGCCAATGATATTTTGTATTTTGGTTGTATCTTAATCTCTTTCATTATTTTATACATATTTTGATCAAATTGATTGTATATTTTTCATATTTCATTTTTACGTTTTCTATCATTGATATATTATTATATTAGTATATTTTTTAAAAGCTTTTGAGATATCTATATATTATATTATCTAAAGGTTTTGGTTAAGGACTTAGTTTATATCTTGAACTAGGAAACTAGGCATAGAACATAACAAAAAGTGAGATTGGGGAAGAGTTGGAGTTTTGCTTAGGTACCTGTCGAAAATTAGATTAAAGTTGCCCATTGACAGAACCACCGGACGAATTGCCACAATCTCCAAAAGTACGACAAGGCAGAGTGAATGGCTCCACTGAAGAACTCAAGGCAACATTAACGGCTACGGCTACGGCTACACCGGACGAATACCAGAAACGTGAATGGATTTAGCTACGCCTGACAAACCGAAGGTAACTTGAACTACTACGTCGGAATGCAATTATGCTGGACGAAAGACAACGTGAACGTCAAATGCACGACTACAAAGGGATTTTCTTTTATCGTTCTTCACCCAAGGGAGGGTTTGTACAAGCTCTAATTTGTTTTGATTTGAAAGATTTGTTTTAATTTTTGATTATTTTCTTTAATCTTTGTCATTGTTTAGTGTGATGATAATTAATTATAAATGTGATAAGACATTTGTCATGATGCATTGTGTAACGTGATAATTATGTGGTTAGAGTGTGTTGGTTTTTGAAATGGTTTTGAAACCCTATACCTTCCTATTTTTTAACATTATTGATATTGGTTATTTAGGGGCAATTTTAACAATTTTTACTTATTATTTTCAATTATTTAATTTTGTTTGCTATTTTAATAATTTCGAAAATTGTTTGCTACTTTTACAAACTGAACTATAAATTTTGTCATTTATCTAATCAAATCCTTGAAGAATTTGTGCATTTTCAAAAATATAAAATTTCCTAGACTCCGCGTATGATAAAGATAAGGGGTCCTTCTACACAGTCAAAATAAATAGATAATTATCTAAATTAACTTATTATTTTTCATGTGAATAGTCTAATAAGCTATTATTTTACCCAAAAGTCTAGCCCAATTTACCTTTTCAATCTTCTTTACTGTTAAATTTTTTTAAAAAAAATAAAAAAAGATGTCATAATATAAATAAATAAAAAACATGTAAGAGAAGTTTCTTGTGGTTATGAACTTCTCAACGAAACAATTTTATTTTCAAAACTTATATAACTAAGGAAAGTTTCTCCAAAAATTCAAAAATTGTTGCACTCAATAATGAAAGCAAGAATCGGCAAGAAGCTTTAAATGAGAGGACAAGGTATATTTATATATACAACACTATACACATTTGATTTTTTTTATAGAAATATACCAAGGAATATTAGATAAGTGCATGAATAAGACAATTTGTACAATATATCATCTTATATACTGAACGATATATGAGATGTATATTTACATTTTCTACTATATTTGTAAACACAGAAAAAAATGATATATATGCGATTTATATTTATATTTTCCAGTTTATTACAAGTTTATTTGACATATAATTGAGATATCAATAGAGAGATGATTGATTTGCAACTAGGAATATGAAAGAAAATAAACGAAATGTCCTAAAATGAAGGAAACATTAATTTGAAACATCCTGCATTAAATGAATATCATTCGAAATTAATAAATAACAAAAACAAAGTCAAATTCGAAAATGATGTTAATAAGGAAAGAATTAAATATATCAAAATTTTATTTATAAGAAATGTAATTAATGATATTTCAAAAATTAAAATCCTTATACAATTAAGAAATGATATATTTTTTATTTTAGAATATTATGAAATTAAAAGATGAGAGAGAATTTTTCAAATGGTTAAAAATGTCCCAAAATGTTGCAAATATTTAGTTATAAATATTAGTAAATTTTAGGACATTTGTGAAATATTAGTTATGTAGTAGGCTAATTCTCTAAATCTTTTAAAGAAAAAAATGCTAAATATACCAAAATAATTCTCAATTTTGTTTGTAATCTCTTAAATTTTTGGGTGACTGCAATGAGTGACATAATAATTAAGGGTATAACAACAATTTTAAAGAATTGCAAATATAGAAAAACCTAACTCCTATTAGTATGATAAACTCATATAAGTGATATGGTCTATCACTAATAGACTATGAGAGATGAATTTAAATTTTTCTATATCAGCAGATTCTTTTGTATTGTGTTATATCTATAAATTAAAGTCCTTCCATCTCCGGTGGTTGAGCCACAAGACCTTCAAAATCATGGTGGCTTTAATGGTTGTTTGTATTGGTGGTCCCTACCAATGGAAGGTTCCCTAAAGCTGAACGTGGATGTGGCGTGTCATCCGAAGAAACTAGGAGTGGGGTGTGGTCCTGTTGTTCACAACTAGAGGGGGAATATTATTTCTGCTCAATCATTATATCAATCGGGGGCTATCATCGGAGGCGGGTGAGATTAGTACTCTTCTCGTTGGGTTGAAATTCATGGAGGAGATCAGTTGTGGAGGTGTCTGTTGAATTTGATGCTTTTGTGGTGGTTGGCAAGTTACATTCAATGAATTTTTTTTTTTATCCCCTTATAGTGTTTTTTATGCTGAGCATAGTATTAAATTTCCGTTGGCATGTTGATATTTCCATGTTTCCATCAGGTCGATATTGACATGAGAGGAAATTTCCATCGTATCATAGAAAAATCCACAAAACATAAAAAACAATCAATAAAATGTCACTAATTTAAATATAATATAAACAATATACATGTTAACTTGTTTTAAAATCATAAGATGTTTATTTACTAATTTAAATTTATTATTTTGCAATTTTATTTTTATTTTTTATAATTTTTTCAGAAATATCCATTTGAAATCGGTATTTTATCAATATTTTCATTGAAATTTTTGTACAATTAGGACCCTAATATTTCTATCGACATCAATATTGACATTATAAACGTTGATGCTGTAAGTGTTTCTTTATTAAATTGCTCTTGGAAGTTGGGCTTAGATATACAAATAGGAAATGCAATCATGTGGCCCATGAGTGGGGTAAACAAGCTTTTATTTCTTCTAGTTCTGTTATGGACTGAAAATTTCCCATCTTGGTTAGTCCAAGGTGGGAGATGGATAGAGGTGGCGTTGTTTCTCCAGTTTTATGTTAATGATATCGATGTTTTTCTTAAAGAAAAAAAAGAAAAAAAAGAAAAAATGATTACTATATTTGCAACTGCCCTTAAATTTTACTTTTAATGCATAGAAAAATTCTCATTATGTCCCTTCAGTGTTAAAATTTGTAAACAAAAAGTTTCTTTTTTGTTAGTTCCACAATAAATGAGGGTGAAGGTGAGATTCAAACTCTTGATATTTTGATCGAGTTTATAATGCCTTAACCACTTGAATTATACTATCTAGTTAGAATTTGTAAACGAAAAAAATCTTTAGTATGTCCCTTTTAAAATATAACATTTTAATTGAAATATTGTGTAGCTCAAACAATTCTACTTGAAAAGTTGAATTCAAAATTCGAAAAAAAGAAAACCTTACCTTTGGTCAATATTGCTCTTAAAAAACAAATTAAAGGAGAGAAATATGAAAATAGAAAGAATAAAATGTTGAAATGTTATTGAGAGGTTTCGTAAGAGAGGTATTTATTGGATAATTTAGATCTAAGAATTTAATATAAAACTTTTAACCTCTTAAACAAAAACATTTTCTTCTTTAAAAAAGAAAACTCAAGATTTAATCTATTAAAAGTACCTCCAACTTATAAAAAACTATTATCAAATATTAAACTGTCCCAACATTTCAAATTTGGCCCATCATTCTTTAAAATGTTTTATAGTGTGCTTCTCAATCAACCACACTGAAGCAAAAGCATTCAGTATTTTCTCACATTCCACTTGATGGGCTTTCATCTTTTCTCAAAAGCATAAAGAAATGATTTCTAAGCTAAAGATAATAATTTTGAGTAGAAAGTATTTTGATTATAAAAAAAAGTGTTCTTAACTCAACCACAAATGGTAAAATTACCCTTAAAATATAGTGGTAGTTGTAATTATACCCTTAAATTTTCAATTCTAAATTGAGCCCTCCAACACATATAAGTGCTAAAATTAGGTTAAATTGGACCTTCAAACTCATATAATTGTATAAACGATAACATTTAAATGAGTTTGAGGTTCAATTTTTATCATTTAATAGGTCCAATTTCTACAGTTATTGTAAGCTTGAGAGTCCAATTTTAACACTTGTAGCAATTTAGGGGCCCAATTTATGAAATTGAGAGTTTAAGGGTGTAATTGAAGGAATTAAATTCCCAGCAGAAGCCAATGGTCGCCTTATGTCATTAAACTTGTTTTGAGAAAAAAAAAATACAAAGAACAACTAAATGTATAAACAACTATGTTAGCGTGCTTTTTAGAAAAATTAAGAGATTAGAAGTTTTCCTTCCTTTGAAGACCTTCTTCGATGTGGGAAACACTTCTTCTTCAAATCACGAACCGGTGAAATTCTCCAGCAAAGCACTCTTCTCTTGGGAACACCACCATAGTGGCAATCTTACTATTCTCTAGGAAGAATCAACAGAGAAGTTTGTGGGCTCTCTTAGATTGCTTGAGAATTCCTTTTTGGGAGAGAAGATAGAATTAGAGAGGGAGAGAGTTATTGAGATTGTATTACAGAACACTTTTGTAACTTGTGTAACTTCCCTTTTCTCTTTTCCCTCTTCTTTACGTAAAAGTTAGTGAGAGAGAGAACATAATAACTCCCCACTACGTGGGAGTTATTCAATATAATAATATTATTAATAATAATTACAATTAGTATTAATTTAATTATATTTTATTAAATCATATTTAATAAATATAATTAAATATAATTAATTAATTAATTAATTAAATATATCATCTATTTAATTTAAATTTGAATCATATTCAAATAATCTTCTCTCACATAACCTATAGTTTTAATTTGAATCTCATTCATATTAATTTTAACCTATAGTTTTTATATGAATCTCATTCATATAATTAATATTTAAATCTTATTTAAATCTTCATCTCTCTTATAATATAAATTATAAATTTTGAATTTCATTCGAAATAAACTTTATATTATAATATATCTATATACATTATGCTAATAGTATTACATACAATTAATTCCTTTATTAATTTGAACATTTCAAATTAAACAAAAAAGTTTGATTCTTATACAAATCCTTTATGAGTTAGCAATGGGATCTTATGGACCTATAATTAAAAGTTCAAATGATATGAGATTAATCAATTAAACTCTTTAATTAGATTAATCAATATTCATTAACTGTAGGCCACTTCACTAAAGACTTATAGTTGCACTCTTCGCACTATAGATATATTTCTGTGTCCACGGAATTAACTAATCAATAGTGTGACAACCATTTACAAGTTACTCATAACTACAGTTGGATCAAATTTTCGTTTTACCCCTGTAGCTATATTTAGCTTCTTAAGTACCATTGATCCCTCTAATAAACAAACTGTTTATAGTCCAACTATAAACCAACCCCTCTCGAGCCAGTGAGAAGGTGAGGCCTCTTTATTCAAGACCAGTAATCAATCCTTAAGGGAGCATTTTATCTACTTACACTAAAGATGGGAAGGAGTAAATTCCATTTTATGAAGATGTGTTTACAACTCCCTATTCAGACAAATCTCCAAAATGGTAGGCATATCGAGTCGACGATCTAGCCACTCTCAACCATACAGAATAAAGGATTGTCCTCATAGACAGAAGTTCATAACTCACTCAAGATTAAGGTCGAGTCACCTATAGTCATCTTGTGAAATATTAATTTCTACAATTAATGACGTTACAAAGAGAAATTAAACATTTCACGATCCAGTCTTATACAAACTCTTTACATAGGATACCCACACTCACATGTCTCCACATGAACGATTAGGATCAAATCGTTTGTAACACTTTACAACTCCTTGTAACAATTACAAAGTGGGTCGTATCCGTAGTGGTACTAGAATAAGGCACCAAACCTTATTTCTATACTACAGACCTTTTGGTTATTACTTAAACATGATCCAACCTTGTATGTCAACCACATACATGTTTAAGTTTACATAAAATAACCATGGAATCTTAGTTTATTGGATTGAGTTAATGCATAAGATAGATAAAATAACTTCTTACTTTATTCATTAAATAAAATGTATTTCAATTTACAAAACTACATGACCTAAGAGATTTAGGACACACCAGTCTTAAGAATAATTGCAACTACTACCATATTTTTAAGGTAATTTTTGCAATTTGCCCAAAATACTTCTAAACATGTCAACATGAACATAGCTCAATTGACATAAACTCATACTATAAACTATGAGATCAAAAATTTGATTTTGTGCTTCACATGTTGTAGAAAAAAAAACCTTCTAAACATAACCTACAACATTAGTGTAGAATAGAAATAAAAAAAAAGAGTGAAGAGACCATTCTAAATTTGATTTGATGGATGAACTTTATCAATGGGCCCTCACCATTAAAGTAAGCAAACCATTGCGTGTGAATTTGAGTGTGCCCCTTAATTTGACATATTCAATGGCATAAAACGTTTATAAATGCTTTGTAAATTCTAAAAGCACAAAACTCACATCTCATTTAATGACAAAGTTAGGGTTTGGTTGGTTGGTTTTAGATAGGTGGGGTGCTTTTAATACATGTCAAAACCTTTCGACATCAAATCAGCTTCCAACCACACCTATCCAAATATGCATCAAACATTTCAAATATGTTGTTTTCTTTTTCTTTCCTCTACTCATATCCCTAGACCTTTCTACCCTTTTCATTAAACTTTCCCCAACCTTCTCTTTACTTTTCACCACCCAAAATGTCTTTTTTTTTTCCTTTTCCGAAGACATTGGGACATATATATCTCCAATGTGATAAAAAAAAATGTTCTTTTAATGTCAAATTAAATGTTTAGTTGAGGAAGGAGGTATAATTGTTTGGTAAGATGAAGGAAAAACATGACTATATAATAGAGACTTGGAGTTTGAAGTTTCAAAATTTGTGTGGTACTCGTGAGAAAGACTTCTTAATAGCGACAATTTTAGAGACATGCATTACTCTATGCCTCTACATGTAACGTTACAAAGGTAGTGGATGGAAACATAATTTATACTCGTTTGGAAGTTGTATAAGTTAAAACCTTGAACTAATAATTGTATCAATTTAAACCTTAAACTTTTGTAAGTGTATCAATTTATATTCTCATTATATTTAGTTTGGATAAATATCGTGTAAGACTTATAATTCATTTATTTCTGACAATTTAGGAGTTTAATTAAAACAATCATAAATCTCGCATGATATTTTTTAAATGAAATCTAAAAGAATGTGACTTGATACATTTATGAGAGTTTAGGATTTAAATTGATACAATTACTTACTTACGATGGTTTAGGATTTAAATGGATACTTTCCCTAAAAATTATTGTATGCACAAAATTTAATTTATTAGGTATGAAAGTAAATGATACCTCTAGTTCGTCTAACAAAAAAAAAAACTCCATCAATTGCCCATAGCTTGGGAGTACCTACCCTAACAAATTTTGTTTGTGGGGATGTTCTTTGTTAGTAGTAGGTGAACTTTACCAATAGCTATTAATTAACATGGGAAACATGACATTAAGGTCCAAGGACGTACAATTATGGAAATGTATCCCTAATCTATATTATATTAAAATTAAAAGGGACAATGAGGGGATAATTTTTATATTTCCTCTTTGTCATTGATCTTTAATTAATAACTATTTTGCCCCCACATCCCTTCACGATAGTTTCAATTATTTTTATTTTGTCCTCCCCTTTTCACAATGGTATTTTTCACATCCTTTCCTTATGATGTTTGTACTTTTTAGTTTTTTTTAAGTTTTTTTATTTCATGAAATTTACAAACAGCTTTTTATGAGAAAATGTATATTTTTACATGATAAGACATGTCGTTTGACTATTAAGACACATCTCTTCAAAAATAACTACAATCCATTAAAAACATGTCCTCACTAGAAGAAAATTGGGATTCAATGACATTTAAAAACTGTCAGATTTAAAATTCGTTAGATTTATTTTCAGTCATTGAATCGCCTGTAAAGATAGAAATTTCGATGACATTTATTGAAAAATGTCATAAATGGTTTTCTTATGACAATAATTAATTGTCAACAATGAACAAATAATGACAACCATTATTTGTCATTTTTTTAGCATATTATGACTTTTTATCTTTGTCACTAATGGACTGAAGATTTCATATTTTCTGTAATGTTATGCATATTGACGATACTTATTAAATGTCAGCAAAAAAAAATATAACGATATTTTTCAATTGTCAATAATATCTGAACCATGACTCTGGATTTCGTATTTTTGGTATTGTTATGTTCAGTCATGATAGTTATTAAATGTCAAAAAAAAAAAAAATTAACGACATTTTTCTACTGTCAATGAAATACATTTTTTCTTATTGTTATTTCGTTGAATCTTGTCATTACACATATATTCTTCAAAATGAACTAATCATACTTATACACAGCAACAACTTCCCAACATATAACAATTTCACACATATATAAATTCATTATAAGGTTGATGATACAAATAGATCGACTAATAACCATTGGTATATAGGTTTTACAAAAAAGCACAAATAAGGACATTTCAAACAAATTATACAAAAAAAAAAAAAAAACCCTATAAACATATCTATTGTTTTCTAGCTTCATTCCTCCGATAGATTATTGTAACCTACACCCACAACATTAGAACATGCATAGTCAAATCTTCTAATTAATATCATATATTGCAATGATCCTTATGAAAGATTGTCAACTCAATCGAAAATATATTGCAATGATCCTTATGTAAGAAGTGGCGTACCTATTGGCCACCAATAAGTTCCTTGCACGATAAAAAATATTCCTTCAAACCTTCATAGGATGAAATATAAAACCTAGTAAGAAAACAAAAAATCGTTTTAGAGTTAAATTCTGCACATCAATTTGACAATGGTGATAATGAAAGAAAGTTTTACCTTCCCAATGTCAAAAACAAATACATATATTTCTATTTTTTTTTTTTTTTTTACTCAACCTCCATTTTTATATTGTAAAATGATAAAAAGAGTTTTACTTTTATAAGATATCTCAAAGTCTTTTAAAAATAATGAAAATTAAAACTTTTTGTTCTACATCAAGTGAGAATGTGATAACTTGTAGAAATACAAGTTATTATAGTCACTATTTGAAATAATTAGAGTAACTTTAGGGCTAAACACATGGTTTTGGCAGTTGAATTGTGTAAAAAATATGACCATGTGTTGGCACCATTTACAAAAGAATATACCTAAAAAAATATGAGCTTTTCTGTTCTTAACGCGGGATTAAATAGAAAAGAAGCACAAATAACCCAAGTACCAGAGAGGAAGCTGCTGCGAGAACAAAAGAAGTGGAAACCCAGACGTCAAGACCATGGGTTTAGAAGAAAAAACAGATACAGAAGCCTGGGCAATAGCTGTCATTTCAATGTGCAAAAGGATTACACGTTATCAGATCATGGCAGAACCAATGGGCTGACGATGTGAAAAGTTTACACAGCAGGACATGAAATTTAATGCAAAGGTGTCAGGTCATCATGAGTTCACCTTTTCGACGCCTATAAATAGCCCAAAGCTTCTCTATTCAAGAGAAGAAGAGAAACGAGTTCAAGAGGCGAAAGCTCTGCACAAATTCTCCCTCACCATAACCAGCCTCCATTTCGAGCTTTTCTGAGAGAAGGATTCTGAGAATTTTCAAAGTCGTCTCCCAGTGAGTGAGAACCTTCACCCTATGACATTTATGTATCAGATAGAAACCATCTCAAGCCTCCATGAAGCAAGACATTGCCAGTGGCGGCTTGACGTCTTCCATTTATGTTCTATCTTTATTTCCCTCATTCTTACTTATGTTTGTTAATGACATTCGAGAGAATGGTTTATTTTCTTAATATAAGTTCGATTGACGATTATCTTCTATTTATTTCCATATTAAGTTGTCATACCCCTTCCCGGATTTTCCTCCTTTAACCTGAGAAGAGATGTGAAGACAGTAACCTTGACTCCTCTGTAAGGTTCACTGTCCAATCGTTTTCGCCAAAACAGCCCAGACAAGGTTTCTGTGTAGACAAAGCATCCCGAATTCGCTTGCTACCTGGAAAATAAAATAAAATAGGAAAGCGTGAGCTAAAAGCTTCGTGAGTGACTGGTTTTGTAAAAACTATCTTTAGTTCGAACAGAGGCATGCCAAAACAATGCACATAAAACAAGGATTTAATACGAGAGTTCAACTAAAACAATTCTTTCACAAAACCTTGTCAATCTCGTGAATCCGTTCTAAAACATATAAAATCGTTATCAACTTGTACATGATTTTCAACAGATCATAAGAAAACAGTTTAGTTGCAATATTTTTCCCTTAGTTGAAGTGGAGCAAAACTCAACACTCCAACGTAAAAAACGAATAAGGCTCGATGCGGAGCAAGACTCAATGCACCAGCATATAACCTCTATGTGCACATAGGAATATGGCGGGTTGCCCAAGTACCTTCTCATGTCCCTGAGTACTGGGTCTCGGGGAAACTCACATGCCTTATTAGCATTGAGCCTCCTCTAAAACATTTTATAGGCGGGTTGCCCAAGTACTGGGTCCCGGGGAAACTCACATGCCTTATTAGCATTGAGCTTCCTCTAAAACATTTTACCAGTTGGTTACCCAAGTTCTGGGTCCCGGGGAAACTCACATGCCTTATTAGCATTGAGCCTCCTCTAAAACATTTTATCTATCAATTTACATAAATAGTTCATCTAAATCTTTTGCAGAAAACAGGAAGTTCCTTGTTAAACAATATTTTGCAACATGCCTTTCGTTATCATAAAGCAATCCAATAAAACATGCCTTTTGAACAATATATTCAAACATTATGCTTTTCACAGAAACAGTCATCTCAAAGCTGTATCACGTAGCAACATTTTTAATAAAATTCATTTTCGAAGAAAGGAAAGAGTCACTCACAATTCTCTTAAGGAATTTTTCCCTTTTTCTTTTAAATCCCCATTTTCCCGAGCTTCTTAAACGCAAGGCTTCAGCTTCTAACCCACAAGGTAGCTGCTTCCACCCTCTGGTAGCTCAGTTGAACGCAGCGTTCTAATTTTGGAACGCAAGGTTAACGTTCTTCTGTCAGTTTGATTGGACGCAACCCTGCTTTTAAAACGCAAGGTTGATGATTAACTCAAGATGCTTCCTAACTCTTTCTTTTTCCCGACGTGTTGACCTCTCTTGGACGTAAAGCCTAACTTGGACGCATCATCCAATTTTGGACGCGGCGTTCACCTTGAATATAATGTTGTTCTCAACGCAGGGCCGACCCCGAGGCAAGACATCTGCCTTTATTATCGAATGATTAAATTTATCAAGAATACCTTATTCCTTCCCTTTTCTCAAGATTTCTTACTCCAAAGCCATTCGTCCTTACTTTCCCCCTCAGAGTCCTATTTATAGCGGCTCGCCATTCATCTTTCCTTCTCCTTTTACCACTTGGTTGCTACAGGTTGCTCTGCATGTCTAACTAATCATGCATTAGTCCAAGTGTCGCCTTACATGAAACACTTAACATACCTTATTAACACATCCTTATTTTAAAGTGTCAAGTTTATATGAAGCCACCTGGCCTTTATAACTTATCTTATTTGTTCAATATTTCAAATAGTCAGCCATTCAATCCGTACGACGTCCTCATGTGTTTATTGAGTTTCCTCTAAGGTTTGAGATTCCCTACTCACTTGTCTAGCTCTTAAACAACTACACTACCGTCTTCGACACATAGAGAAAACTGTCTCAACGCATAGGGATTTCAACGCATTACAACCTTACCAACGCGCCAAATACGTTTCTTCTCCCATCGACGCGGCGACTACTTCAGCTCACTACAACCATTCGTGATCACCCTCCACGTATAGCCACGCTATTACAACCCAATGCCTACACAATACCACTAAGTATCAACGACAACAAATCCTTCTCAAGCTCTTCCTCTAGGTGTTGGTCCTGTTGCGTTTACTTCCATCCTGTGTCCATGACCATCTTCCTATCCTTAGTTATTCCTTGATTATTTCCAAGGTTATTCTTTTAACATTTGCCTTATATTTAACTATTTCTCTTTAGATGAATTAGCATGCGTTCACCATGGTTTTTATGTCTACTTCACAACCTTCTACTTTCCAACACTTGAAAATATCCTATAATAGAAGTCTATGCGTCTTACTTCTTTCCCTTTAAGTGCTTGAGTACTTCCTATACGTCCGCTTTTACTATGTGTTACTTCAGTCTTGACCATGCGTCCAACATGGTCTTTTATTCCTTTCCTTCAGACCTTTCATCGCATTGGTTGCTAAAAGTTGAGTTGTCACATAAATACTTTACACCATGTTGTTTGAATGTTAAATGAGTTAGATGTTAGAAGCTAGTTTTTCTTAAGCAATATTAAGTATATTACATCTTGATTAATGCATATCATTAGCTTGCATAGCTTTGTCTGACAAACAAATTTAACAAGCACGACTGTCTAGCTTGAAAGAGTAGATGGTTAAGTAACAACTAGATATGCTTAAGTAACAACTAGCTCCCGCGTTAACTTTACTTTTATCGCATGGCTCCACCGTCATTCTCAATGCATGCTATCTGACTTAAATGATATTTGACTAACATTCTCCGCTTTCCTTTTCCATTGTTAATTGTAGGAAATTTTATTTATTCTTTATGTATAGGTAGGTACATAAAATTCTTGAACATATTACATGTATAGTTCACCGCATAGTCTTTGTATCTAGTCTCAACGCCTAATTTATTACAAATCCTTGCATTCGACCCTGGACTCATCAGGAAACCTATAAAAACTTACACTTCGGCTTTTATAGGAAAACTTGCTTAATAATGATCATACTTGAGTAATTCTCGATGCAACTTTGTACTGAAATTATAACATCTAATCCGCTTTATGTGCAACAAGTCATGACCCAACAAAATGCATGTAACTTATTTTTGTTGATGAAGATCTACATCAAGTGAGGATGCATGTAACTTATTTTTGTTGATGAAGAGGTAACATTCTTATCTTCAAATCTTGAGGATTAAACTTTTATCATTTCTCTTCAAAGTTTTTTTTTTTTTTTTTTCATGACTCTATATTGCTTTTGTTGCTAATAGAATTTCTTCTTTAAACAAGAATTTTGTACTTTTTCTGTTCCAATTTTGAACTGTTTTTAGACTAATTTGGATATGTTTAATATTTTCACCGTTAAACTGAAATTCTACATAAGGATGTTTTCAAAAATAAAAAAAATGTTGAAAATAATTATAAATGTAGCAAAATTTTACTTTCTATCTCTGATGAACTGCAAATATGGTCCATCAAAGATAGAAAGTAAAATTTTGCTATATTTGTAAATGGTTTGATGTTTTTTTTCTATTTATAATAATTTTCCATTATTATTCTTATTTTTATACACACTCAATCAAATTATTATATTTTTTTATTTTAATTTTTTTTACATCATTATTATTATCTCATTATTTTTTTAAGACTCTGATTTGATTTCCATGATTGGGTATTTCTTTAATTGAGAATTATACGAATGTTTTTTTATTTTGTTACTTTATATACTGTTCTTTCCTTCTTTCAATAGTAAATATGTCCTTTAGTTATTCCCTTCGTGGATTGTAATTTTTAAAATTAATTCTCATAAAAACATATTTTTATTTTCTTTAGAATTCACTCTCCTCCAAAAATCACCCAACATGACACATGAAATAGGTAATTCTTCTTCTTTTCTATTTTATATTGCATGTCATGTCTTTATGTGCTTCCCTTTTTCCCAATATTAATTATACCCTTTAGTTGCACCTTTTTATGGTAGTAATTTTTTAGAAACAATTCTTGAAATATATAAATGTACACACGCTCCAGAATTCACTCTTCCAAAAATCACCCAATAATAACATGTAAGGTAACTAACAATCTTATTATGCCACTTCTGTATAAATTTCATTTCAATTATGTCATGAATTTTAATTTCATTTATCCATATGTTTTTTTTACCTCTTTCATCACTTTTAAATTCCATATCAAATATTTACGATTGATACTTAATGAACAACACATCCATTCATAATTTATATGTCACCTAAATATTTATCTTCAAAAGATTATCAACCACATGCAACATAACTTATTTCATATTTATTGTCAAATAACTTAAAATACTATATAAAAAGTTCTATTGTAACGACTTAACTCCTTAGGACTTGAACTAGACCGTCACCAAATGCATACACACATCATAAACGACTCATTTTCTATAATTTCAACCAGAAACCCAAGGAACTTTATTAAAGTAAATAAGTTTGACCAAAATCCAAATAACTAAGAATCTTTGAACGGGGTTTCCCTAAAACAATAATGTATTAAAACATGGAACCTTACATGAGGCCTCTAGTGGTGAAACAGAAATAAACAAATGAAAACATAGTTCTAATTTCAAACGTCAGGACCGAAATTCTTAAAGAGGAAAACATGATAACTTGAGCATAAGCAGTCTGACTAGTCCCAATGGCATGATCAAGGTTTTCTTTCATCATTTGCCGAGGTATCCTTTCCTTTACCTGAAAAATATAACATGAAAATGATGAGTGCAAATTAAGCCCAAATATGATATCAACAAAACAATTTCAAACAAAGCTTGAATACAAACCTACAAAACGAATTCCAACTTCAAATACAACCACAAAAGCCTACTTTTGCTTAGCAATTTAAGCAAGCTACTCCAAATAACTCACCCAAACATAGTTTGACCCAGATCTGCTTCCAAACTTCCCAAAAATATGGTCTTAAGCCGAACCCTTAAATTTCAAATTTCAGCATCAAAACCCAATCTAAATACCCCTTGGAAACTTAATAAACTTGAATACTTACAAAAAAATTGTCAAAATCGACCCTTACAACAACTGGACAACGACTCCAAATCCTCAATGTAGAACCAAAATATCATGGGTAACAAAGACTCAAAACCAACACTTAATAGGTATTCAACAACCAAACAAAAATTAATCCAAATCATGAAGTAATTACGCCATGACGATAAGTCCCGCGACCACTGGTATGGTGAGCAATGACGGCCACCAGCGGGAACCAAGAAGACAAGTAGTCGGCTGCGAAGACGCTGGTGTGTGGCTGGGTGCTTGACGATGGTGAACGAACATGGTTGTGGAGAATTGTGCCCGATGATAGGCGACCACGAGCAACAGCAGATGGCGACATTAGTGAAACGGGAATGTACGTGCATTGCAGTTTGCAGGGGCGGTGGCGGCGAGTTGCTCTTAGGTGCACGGAGAAGAAGAACAAAAAAAAAGTTTTTGTTCTTACTGCACGGAAACTAGGGGTGTTCAAATTGTTGGGTTTTATGCCCTAAAACTTGTAAATTGTAAATGTAATAATTTGACCGTAATTAAATCATTAATAAAGAGCTATTGATGTATTACTTCATAACCGTTATTGATTGTTTTTGTTTGTTTTATCTTAATAACCCTAAATCCAATAAACTAACATCCTAGGTTATTTTGTGAGTCTTGAACTGTATGTGGGGACATATGAAGATCAATGTTCAAGATACAGTCTAAAGCGTTTATAGTATAGGGATAAGGCTGGGTACCTTATCCTGGTAACACTATAAATACGACCCACTTTGTATTTGATACAAAAGCAATGATCTAACGCGTTCGTGTAGGTGACACGCGGGTGGGAGTATCTTATGCATTGAGTTTGCATAAGATCGAACCATGAAATAGTAATCACTAAATGTAACTTCATTGACTAGTTAGGTTTTTATTTCAATAGGATGACCTAGGCAACTTAGTCTTAATCCTGAGTATATTAAGAACTCCTGTCCACGAGGGACTGTCCTTTAATTTGTATGGGTGAGAGTGAACGTTTGCCGACTCAATATACCTACCATCTTGGGGACTTGAACAAAGGACTCTACCCTCTCACTCGGCTGAGAGGGGTTTTTGTGTAATGGTTGGACCATAAACAGGTTGTTCATTTTAGAAGCACTGATACTAAGGATTTAGATGTAACCTAGGGGTAAAACGATAATTTGACCCAGTTGGTGTTACGAACACTCGTGAAGGACTAATTTGCTATTATTGGTCTATATCCATGGACAGATAAATATATCTGCAGTGAGAAGAACACAGTTATGGGTTTTTAGTGGAGTGTAGCCACAATTAACGAATATTGATTAATGTAGTTAATGAGTTTAATTGATTAATCTCATATCGTTGGAGCTTCTGATCTGTAGGTCCATAAGGTCCCCTTGCCAGCTCACCACGGACCAACAAGGATCAACTATGTTGAAAGAAAATTTTGAAATGTTCAAATTTATGAAGGAAAATATTAATTGTATTGGATACAATTAATTGTATGATTTATTATAAATTTTATTTGAATGTGATTCAAATTATAACTTTATAGTATGATGAATTAATTTATTTGAATATGATTCAAATAATTAATTATTTATTTGGATGAAATCCATATAAATAAATAGATGGAGAATTAATTAATTAATTTGAATTGGATTCAAATAATTAATTATTTAATTTGGATGAGATCCGAATTAAAGATTCTGCACAAAATAAATAGGGGGAGAATTAATTAAGTGATTTGAATTGGATTCAAATAATTAATTATTTAATTTAGATGAGATTCAAATCAAAGATTCTGCAGAAAATAAATATTTAAATAAGATTTAAATATTTTAAACAATTTAATATGAGATATTATTTAGGTAGGTATTTATTAATATTGGATATTATTAAATATTTGATTTAAAATATTATCCTAATAGGATTAGGAGTAACCTCTATAAATTAGGCGCCTTCATAAAACACACTCTCTAAGAGAATAATCTCTACGATTACTCTATAAATCTTCCTCTAAGAAAAGCGGTTCCTAGCGAGGAATATCTCTTGGTAAAGGAAGACTACAAGGAGAAGACTACCGGTTCGAGAATTATAGATTGGCAAAGGTATGATGCTTAATCTTCTTTTTACTTTTTGTATTTTTAATTCTTTCAATAAATCAAAGAATGCGATCACATGCTTCCGTTGGGATTCAATTCCCTTCACAAATAACCCAACAACCCGAACAAACCAGACTACCGAACCCAAATTGTAAGGGTTTCGTTGGGTTAGTTTCGTTTTTGGGTTGGGTTGGGTTATACTTTTTCTATTTTTATTGAGTTAAGTGGGGTCATGGGTTGGCCAAAAAAAATTTGGGTTGACCCAACCCAACAAAAATTATATATATATTAATACATATATTTCTATTTGTTTAAAGTTTGATTACTTTGTATTAATTAATTTGTGAATCTTTAATATATTTTTTTTAAAGTTGTTATGATATTTGTCTTTTTTAAGTTTGTAAGAAATATCATAGATATTTGGTATTTAACATTTGAATTTTATGAGATTTTAGTTATTAGTCATATATTGTAGATAAATTTACATATTTTTAATTAAAAAAAATATAACTTATAACCCAACAACCCAACCTAACCCAACCTGAATTTTAAGGGTTGAGTTGGAGACTTTATTTGGATCTTTTGGGTTATCAACCCAACCAACCCGAAAATAAAAAATTACCCTCGACCCTACCCGACCCGACCCGACCCAACCCATGTACACCCTTGGTGCAAACCAAGGAGATAACTTATATATATATATATATATATATATATATATATAAATATATACACAATTAGTTTTCTTTTTCCTTTTAATTCCTTGGGATAAAATCAATTCCTCCTAAATACACCATCAACTTCCAAATCTCACAACAACCTTTTCAATTTTCATAAATTGGATTCCAAATTTCCCAAATCTCCTCCGATTAATAAGTTCCCTCCAATTGAATTAAATTCAAATTTTAAATCTTTAACACTAAACTTAATTTGAATTATACTATGTTTACAAAAGCATCTATCTTGGAAATTATGAGTTTTTACCTTTTTGAATGCAAGATAGAGCTAAAAAGAAGCCAAACATAATTGAAGCATAAAGAAAAAGATGCTGCCAGAATCATTGAGGTCACAACGTTTCAAGATCCCCGCGTCGACTACCATGTGACGAGAAGAAAACCTGAATCAGACAGATCCAATACATAGTGGTGAAAGCTCTGCGCAAATTCTCCCTCAACCTCCATAATCACCCTCCATTTCGAGCTCTTCTGTGAGAAGACTTTGAGAGTTTTCTGAGTCGCCTCTCAGAGAGTGAGAATCCATCCCCTGTACAAATCATGTCTCAGATAGCCACCATCTCAAGCCTCCAAAAAGTAAGATATTGTCATTGGTAGCTTGACGACTTTTATTTCCATTCTTTCATTATGAACATCCTTCTTGCTTGTATTTTGTTAATGACATTCAAGAGATTGACTTATTTTCTTAATACAAGTTTGATTGACATTAATCCTCCATATATTCTGAATGTTGAATGATTAATGGGTTAAGTGTATGAAGTTAGCAATTCCGAGGTTTACTTTCATCTTAATTAAATGGGTACTTCAAACTTACCTAAATCTATCGAACAAATAGGTTTAAGGAGGTATAATCATTTGTTTAAGAGAGTATGTGATTAATCTTAGACATTTTAAAAGAAAAGAATCAGCTTTAGAGATAAAGTTCAACTTTTATCTAAAGAACTCACTATGCATTGTAGAGATAATATTAACGTGGCATTAGAGCATCAAGAGATGCGTTCTTAATATCGAGTTTGATAGCATGAAAAATTATGTAGGCAATACTTAGGAAACTGCTAATCGAGTTATCTTAACTTTACTTTTCTTATGGTTCCATCTCCATCCTCAACACATGCTATCTGAATGTAATTTGTACTTGACAAGTTTATCCATTTTCATCTCGCATCATCATTCCACTTGTTTATCCATCAATTCTTTATGTATAAAGTTAGTTTTAGAGAATTCATTTATGAACATATTGGTAAATTTGTACAGATGAACGCACCAATTAAAGAACATTCTCAACGCATAATTATTACAAATCCATGTGTTCGACCTTAGACTCCCTAAGAAAACCTATTCAAACTTGCACTTTGGTTTTTATAGGAAAACTTCCGTCTAAATGTATACATCTTTTGAGATTTTCAGCGCGGCATTAGGCCAATGTGAGCATAACGCAACACTCATATTATATGATTTAAAATATTTAAATCATATTTAAATATTTTTGTCAGTTGTGGAATCTTTAATTTGAATCACATCCAAATTAAATAATTAATTATTTGAATCTAATTCAAATTAATTATTAATTTTCCCCCTATTTATTTATATGGATTTCGTCCAAATAAATAATTAATTATTTGAATCATATTCAAATAAATTAATTCTCCATATTATAAAGTTATAATTTGAATCCTATTCAAATAAACTTTATACTAAATCATGTAATTATTTTTATCCAACAATTAATATTTTTTCTTATAAATTTGAACATTTCAAATTTTTCTTTCAACATAGTTTATCGTTGTTGGTTCATAGTGAGGTTGCAAGGAGATCTTATGAACTTACAGATTATAAGCTTCAATGATCCAAGATTAATTAATTAAACTCTTTAATTAAATTAATTTTTATTCATTAACTACAGGACAAACCACTAAAGACCCATTGTTGAACTCTTATGCATTGTAGGACAAGTTGTGTCCATGGATATAACCTATATAATCACATATTTTCCTTAAGTACCATTGATTCCTCTAATGAACAATTTGTTTATGGTCCCTCTCGGGCCAGTGTGAGGGTGGGGCCCTTGTTTAAGACTAAAAAATCAACACTTAAATGAACTATTCACGTACTTACCTTATACGGAAATGAGTTAATTCCATCTTGTGAAGTTATGTTCTTAGGTCCCTATTTAGTAAAATCCCCAAAATGGTAGGCTCAACTCGAGCCACTCTCACCCGTGCAAATCAAAGGACTAACCTCATAGTAGGAGTTCATAAATCATTCAAGATTAAGATCGAGTCGCACATGATCATCCTATGAAATATTAATCTCATCAATTAACAGATTCATACAAAGAGATTAAATATTTCGCAGTTCGGTCTTACACAAACTCTTTATATAGGATACCTTCACTCACATGACTCCACATGAATGGTTTGAATCAAACCATTTGTAACTATTACAAAATGAGTCGTATCCATAGTGTCATTAGGATAAGGCACCCAACCTTATCCATATGCTATAGACCTTTAGGTTATTTCTTGAATATGATCTACCCATATGTCAACTATATACATGCTCAAGACTTTATGCAATAAATAACCTTGGATTTTTTTTGTTAATTGATAAATTAATACTGTATAATTAATAATTAAATTAATTAACTAATCAATTACGAAGCTTTAGGGCACAAAATCCCAACAATCTCCCACTTGCACTAAAGTCGATGAGACATGTATCCGAGGGCATACTCTATACCCCACAGTTATAGCTCTCTTCCACTAGCCCAACTCCCCTAGGGGAGTTATTAATTATAATCCTAAATAATAATAGATTATTTAATTAATCAATTATATAATTAAATAAAAAAAATTATTACAAATAGAAAAAATATCAAACTATTTACAAATATAGAAAAATTTCATTGTCTATCAGCGATAAATCGTGATAAACCGTGAAATTTTTTTATATTTGTAAATAGTTTGACCCATTTTGTTATATTTTAAAACGAATATTAAATTAAGTGTTGTTTTCAAATATAGCAAAATGGGTCAAACTATTTACAAATATAAAAAAATTTCAACGATAGACGATAGAATTTTAAACCACACAACTAATGGGTAATCAACAACCTTTACGAAAACTCAAAAAACACCCAAACTCACCTAAAGTTCGAGATTCTGGTGACTTACGGCAAGATCCGGCAACGACATGCAGTAGATGACCGGAGACGACGATAGCGAGGGACGACGTGACGGCCGCCACAACCGGTCTTGACGGCGGTTCGTGTGGACGACAACGAAGATGGGTGGTGTGACGATTGGTTGAGGGTGAGACTACCGCCGAACGAAGAAGATGAAGAAGGGAGAGATTTCTTCCTTTTTTTCCTTAGCACGATTAACGAGAACACCAATTATATATATATTTGTTAAAAAAACTTAAACCCTAATTACTTAACCAAATATACATATATAATTACTTTTTCTTTCCTTTTCCTTTTCCTAAAAAGAAAACCCTAATCCTTTTTAATATATATATATTTTATTTTTCCCCCTTCACCCGAAATTTAACCAAATCTTCAAATCAAAATAAATTTTGCCAATTGGATTAAATCTAAATTTTAAAATTTTAATACTTAATTTGTTATCTTAATTACAATAATTCAATTTGAACATCAAGACACAAAATAACACCCAAATAATTTAAGATAATTAATTTAACCAAATAAAAAATTATCTCTAAATTTGGGTCGTCACACTTGACGCTTCCTTCTCCTTCTCTTTATATAAAGAAGGTTGAAAAAGAGGTGAATTTCATGCCTTGAATATCCTCAGGGGGTGTGCGAATAATTTTTGCACTTCTGATACGGATGTGGAATCTTATGCCTAAGCTATGCTTGCTTCTGATTGGGAAGAAGAAGTCCCTTTTCTTTTGCTTTTCTAGGGAATCAATTTGCCTATGGTTGATTTTCTATCAGAGAGAAAGCCAGCATTAATACCTTTCTTCAGCTTTGTAAAGACCCGACTAATACATCCTAATCAGACCATTACTCAATGCATGCAAATTTCAAGAAAAGACACGACGCTGAGTAGTAAGAAAGAAACAGATGCTACTCATGGATATTTTTATTTATTTAACCAAAGAAAACAATGAATAACCATAGAAAAGAAATTTTGGATCGGGGTACCCCTGATAAAAATCAGTAATATTTCATGGACAGGAATCCAAACACAAAAACAAAAGGGCAAGCCTCAAAACAAAATTTAACACCTGAATAAAAACCCAAATATAAAAAAAAAACATGCAGAGCTATGCGGAAGCTACACCGGGTCCCGTGATGTCATCAAGGTATCCTCTTGTCATTCGCCAGCCCGTTCTTTCCCTTACCTGAAAAAAAATAAGATGAAAGAATGAGTAATTTTATTACTCAGTAAGTGACCCCACTACCGGAGCCGAGCTAAGCACTCAAGTCCTTTAAGTGCAATAACAATAAGACATGCGCATCTAACATACTTTTATAGGGAACTGGGTATACTCGCCCTACAGCTGGTTTTGGATGTCCACTAACCTCTGGAGCCCCGAAGGAACTCAACCTCTGGTGATCCCGAAGGACCACAATATCTGGTGAACCCGAAGGAACACAACCTCTGGTGACCCCGAAGGACCACAATATCTGGTGAACCCGAAGGAACACAACCTCTGGTGAACATCCAACCGTAGTAGGGGAGCTACCACTACCCACCTTATGGGTCAATTAAAATCTCGCTCCTTTCACTCCATAAATTCGCGCATTAACAGTACTGTTTAAACATCTCGTAATATATATATGCATATGCCTCATCATTCACATAATCCATTAAGCATGGGAATTTCATACAAGCATACTATGTCACATGGGGCTTAGGAATTCCTACTCATCATGGCAACTAAACATATGGCGGGAAGGCGGTTCGGGTAGTAAGTACACTTACCTGAGATTTGATCCAACTAATGTACCCACACTGCAGAACTTGTAAAATCCCTGAACAATTGCAAATAAATAAATTTCCCAACTTAAGTCAGTCCATAAGTCCGATCCCACCACCATTTAATTCCAAATAAATTTAAAACTGTCCTTACCCAAACGTGACTTAACTCGCCGTTGCCACCAATCCTTTTTACTCCGACGTCACTTCCGATCACCTAAAAGAATTTTAACCACATAAGTCCGTATCACCAAAAGTTTACCAAATTATGCCACAAAATTAACCCTGGGTCCAAGTTACTCACCCAAACATTACCGGTTCGGTGACGAGTAGTCAGGCGAGCGTTTGACTGAAACGGCTGCGAAGGACCGGCGGCGCGGGAGAGAGAGAGAAAACTAGCGGCGGCGGCGGCTAACGCTGGGGGGCGGCGGCGGCGGTTCAGCCGACGCGAGGGGGAGAGAAAACTGCCGACGGAGGGCGGCGGTCCAGTCGCCGCGAAGGAGAGAGGGAAAATCGCGGAGGTCCGCCGCGCAGGAGAGAGAAAATCGCTGGGGTCCGCGGCGGTGGCGCGGTGGCGACGCGAGGGAGAGAGGAACCGTGGAGAGCCCGGCGGCGGTGGCGCTGTGGCGACGCGAGGGAGAGGGCAACCGCGGAGAGGAAGAGAGAGGGTTGCGGCGCGCTGTGGAAGAAGAAGAAGAAGAAGAAGAAGATGATCGGGGGGGGGGGTGACGGCGCGAGAAGGGAGAGAGAGAAAGGAATTCCTTTTTCCTTTCTTTTTTTTTTTTGTTTTAAATGGCACGCAAACCGAGGTTTAAATAAAACAAAACCCTAACTCCCAAATCCTTCCACTTTCCCCTTTTTCTTTTCCCAACCAAATAAAATCAAATCAAATAAAATCCAACAAAATCTTCTACCATTAAGATTTATTTCAATTATCCAATCTTACCAAAAATTAATCACCTTAATTTATTGCCCCAAGATAAAATCATCCTTTTCTAAATCCCAAAAATTTCCTTAACTCAAATTTTGAAATTTCCATCTTAGCTTAAATAAATGCATGAATGAATAATCATATTTATTTATTTATTATTATTATTATTATTTTTTTTTCCTTTTCATTCATGATAACTTAAATTTATTTAGTAGATTTGGGATTGTTACAAGCTTTCATAGGTAAGGGCAACATCTAAATAGGCCCTAAGTTGCCGAAGCAAGGATCCTTTTGCTTACCGATAAAAGAATGCCTTTTTTTACGGTGGGTCTTTCTTTATATACCTGAGGATCTTTTTGAGTTCTCCAAATTTCACTTCTGCAGAGATAGCATAACATACATTGACAACCAATCCCCATAACATATGAGAGGATAGGACGAGTGATAGTAATCTCGATGAAACTCCCAACTCATCTTCTGCCCCTCTGTGATGAAAGGAGGATCATCAAGGAGGTCCCAATTTTCTAAAGATAACTTGTGATTTTGCCCCCTTTTCTAGTTGTAAGGTCTTGTCCACCTTAGTGTTACAATGAAAAAAGAACTTTCTCATCATTGCATCTTTTTTCTTGAGCTAGGCTATCTTTCTTCAAGTAAGAGATCGGATTGTGAAACCTCATTGGGCTCCTCTGAAATCCTATGCTCATGTCTTTATCCTAAGGGCTATAGAACTATCTCTGGCAAGCATTAAGTCGTCGAACTGCCGACTCTAGTTGCTTCTACGTGCTATATTCTCTTCGCCTAACACATTCAACTACCTTTTCTTGCAACGAGTTCGGCTGCAGCTCACATTTTGTTTAGAATCTCTTTTTATGTGGCTCCCCGTCAGGTTCGGTTCTTCTTAGTTGGAACCTCTTTTTCTTTTTGAACAGCCGGAGCTAGATGACAAAGCTGAGCTCGAAGGTACCTTTTTGATGCGGTAGAAGTACCTTGCAATCTTTTCTTTTGTTGCTGAGAAAGTCTTCCTCAGAATGTAAGTCAAAGTCTTGAAGGAGTTGTCTCCCCAATCTGACTCTGGAATCAAAACTTTGATTATTACATGCATCTCGATATTTTCTGAAGAGTGAGTGCTGGCCTTTTCATATTGAATCACAGCCATTTCCCTCTTTCTTGGGGATCAAACTCCAGGGAACAAGCTTAAACACTGATGCAAGCTGTCAATCATTAGATTGTTCTTTTGGTTTGATAAAGGTCGGAGCCTTTGATAAGCAAGAAGCCAATGTTGTAATTCTTGAGGATGATTCTTTGAAGCAATAATTCCATAAGCAAGTACATGACACTCTTTGACTTGAAAGCTCCGAAGAAGACCGAAACTGACCCTACTTTCATTGACTAGTAAGTGATAGCTCTCAGGTTCGCAGAATGAACGAGGAAACCAACTGAATCCACTCTCGTGACATGATCGAAGTTCGATCCACCACTTTGAGGAAAGAGATGAGACTGTCTACCCGTTTTTACACATACGAGAAATCACTCAGGACGGACAAGAGGTGTCGACAACGTGAGCTTTACTGCCTGGCTTTCGGCCTTCTTTCTTGATCCAACTTCATGACTCTTAGAGACCTACTTACTGCTTGTGCTTGGCTCAAGATATCCTCCTTTCTTCAAAGCTTTCTACTCAAGTGAGGAAAGGTGCAAACCTTCACAGCCTTTTTTTTTTACTTGCAATTAATGATTTGATACAACTAAGCTTTAAAATGTCGATGTCGATGGAAATATCAAAACCTTAATTTTACGAAAATTTCGATAGAAATATCGATAAATATCAATTTCGATGGATATTTCTGAAAAAGTTATAAAATGAAAAATTTTAAAACATTTTATGATTTTTAAAAGTCTATTATTTATATTATATTTCTATTAGTGACATTTTGTTGCTTAATGTTTCGTGGATTTTTCTACGATACAATAGAAATATTGATTCACCTCTTACGTCAATCTTGAACCCATGGAAACATGAAAATATTGACATGTCAATGAAAATTTAACACTATGGATACAACGTTGAAGTATGAAGGAGTAAGCCATTGGATAAAACTAAGATAGTGTTCCAAAATTTTTTTGTGTTGACTTTGCCCCCTTATGTCACATCAAATCAAATCATTATTTGTTAGTCAAACTATGTGTCCATATTAAAATTTATATAGTTGTGCTAACGACCAAAACTATAAATTGAAAGCTTCTAAATTCAATGCTTTAGATACAAATACAACCATCTAAATTGAGGAATTTTGGGCTCATTTCGGAATAATTATTTCTTTTAATTTCTTATTTCTCGTTTTTAATTTTTTCAAGAATGCGTAGAAACAGGAATATGTTTGTCTTGTTTTACAGAAAAAAAATGTTTGATTTCTTGTTCCTTAGGGTTTAAATAAAATTTAAATAGATATTATATAAAAGGAATTTAATATACATTAAAAATTAGTGTATTTAATTAGTGACTTCCATGAAAATAGTTATTACAATATATGGACAAAATTTAATATATCATTAAATATATCGTTGTTTTATTAATATTTTTATAGGAAAAAGAAACATATTTAAACAAGACGTGTCACTTAAATAATATTTAATATGCAACACCCAACTGTCATCATAAAAAAATCAAACATGCCCATCAAACCTTTTTTTTTTTTTTTTTCTTTTTTCTTTTAGTGAATACCAAAGTTCATTTCTTATAACTTATAAGCAAGTTGCCTTCTTAACATGAACAAATAAATGATAATTGAATGTCACATTAATATCAAATTTGTGTAAACAAAATTTCACATCCAGACATAAGTATAGACTTTCGGTATTAGTATATACTTTTTATTAAGAGACACGTGGTTCAAATGCTCTCCCACATTGTACTATAAAAGAAAAAAAATAACTTTTTTTTTTAACAAAATGGCCTAGTTGAGGAAATTTTAAGATATTAAAAGTAAAATTGACCAAAGCGAACTTAGCTCAGTAATAATTGACACACACTTCTTCCTTTGAGATTAGAGGTTCAATCCTCAATCCTTGCAATTGTTATACTAAAAAAAAGAGTAAAATTGAAAATGAAGAGGGTAGTCCAATTTTTTATTTTTTTTGTTCAGTTTACCTCTCTTATCTCATATCAAACTAGATCATTACTTGTTACTCAAACCATACGTCCATATTAAAAAAAAAAACAGAACAAAAAATAAAAATTAACCATGTTTGATTTCAGAAAAAAAAAAAAGTAAAAATTAAACAGGTTTGATTTCTTGTTTTTTGAGGTTTAAATAAAATTTAAATAGATATTGTATAAAAAAAGTTAATGTACATTAAAATTTGAACTCTTTTCAAATATAGTAAAAAGAATTAAAATATTTACAAATATAGCAAAATTTTACTGTTTATATCGTGATAGACTACTATCTGTATTAATCGTGACACATATAGTAATCTATTGTGATCTATCGCAGTCTATTACAAATATACGGTGTATTTGTTATTAATTATAAATATTTTTAGTAATTTTGTCATTTAAAATAATTTTTATTAAAATTTTGGTATATTTAATTAGTGACTTCGATGAAAATAGTTATTTATGGACAAAAATTAATATATCATTAAATCGTTGTTTTATTAATATTTTTAAACAGAAAAAACAATCATATTTAAACAAGACATGTCACTTAAATATTATTTAGTAACAAAACCCAACTGTCATTATAAAAAATCATAAATGCCCATCAAACTTTCTTTTTTTTTTTTTTTTTCGCGCAACTGAATATCAAAGCTCATTTCTTATAACTTATAAGCAAGTTGTCTTCTCGCATGCACAAATAAACGATAATTGAATGTCACATCATTATCAATTTTGTGCTAATGAAATATAACATCTTTCTTAACTAACAATAAGAATAAACTTCCCCATAAGTATATACTTTCGACCGGTTTAAATATTTCATCTTTATTGTACTAAAAAAGAAAAACATTTTTTTTTTTAACAAAATGACCTAGTTGAGAAAATTTTAAGATATTACAATTAAAATTGACCAAAGTGAACTTAATTCAGTATTAGAAAAAGAGTAAGATTGAAAATTTAAATGATTAACTGTCTAATTGAAAATTATAACCTAAGAGTTTAGAAACTATTTCATACCAAAAATAATTATAAAAAACAATATCAAATCTCTTTTTAAAGAAAATAAAGATTGAAAGTTGAATGGAAAAGTTCAAAGATGAAAAAGATGAAAAGAAGGTTACAAGTACATATGTTTCATCCCATCCGTATTATACTAAAATATTAATATTAATAATAAACATGTTTAATAATATTTAAAAATAAGAAATAGAGAAATTATCTATAAGTTTAAGAAAATAACAAAACAAATGAGAATTAAATTAAATCGTGCCGGTCAAGATTTAAAATGTCAATATAAATATGGATGTCTCAATTTTACAAAAATTTCAATAGAAATGTCGATGTGAATTGATATTGTTAGAAAAATTATAAAAACAAGAAATGCAAAGAAATTATATATTATTTATATTATATTCACAATAGAGACATTTTGCTTCTAATTTTTATGTTTCATAGACGGTTTTTATCGACAAAAAAAATTAATACCATAGTTAGAAGAGTGACAATTAAAAAGAAATGGAGTTGCAATTTATATTGGGAGCATAGCATTAAATTTTGGGGCAACTGTAAGATTAGCAAAAAAAAAAAAAAAAGTATATATATATATTTTTTAAATTTACAAATTTAGTAATGGTTTTTCAAATTTTACAAATATAGCAAAAACACATAAAAACAAATTTTCATTTTTTATTATTTCAAATTTATCCTAATTGGTGTATCAATATGTATATCAATATACTTTATATATGGTATATCAATCATCTAATATGTATTGATATTTGGTATATCAGTCGACTAATATATATCAAACATAAAGTATATAAGTTATATAATAGATATACTTAGATTATTATTCATAAACCATATTTATCAGTCAAAGAAGTCTTGTTCATTTTCTATTATTTGTGAACTTAATTTCAATCTTTATTCATATGTTATAGAATATTATTTTCTAGTACATTATAATGAACTTATAATAGTTCAATCTGTTATGTTAGTAATCATTTTGAATGAATGTTGATAAACTATTGGTACACCAATGTTACACTTGAAATTGAATTTTGAACATGTGTTGATATATAATTGATATACTTGAACAAATCAATGTTTAAAAGTAATGATGTACTAATGATATTGGTATGTTTTATACTTGAAATTGAATTTTGAATTGTTGGGTTTTATGTCCTAAAACTTGTGGTTTGTAAACTTTGAACATTTTCAATAAAGTTGTTATTGAAGTTTGTTCAGTAAAAATGTCATTAGATATGTGAATTGCATTTAATATAACCCCAAATCTAATAAACTAAGAACCTCTGACTATAGTTTGAATACTTAGACTTTATGTGTAGACATAAAAATTGGATCAAGTTTAGGTTATAGCGAAAACGGTCTTAGGGATAAGGCTGGGCATCTTATCTTGGAGACATTATGGATGCGACCATTTTGTATTTGATACAAACGATGCGATCCTATATCATTCATGTAAATGTTGGGTTTTGTGCCCTAAAACTGGTAGATTGTAAATATAATAATTTGACTGTAATTAAATCATTAATAAAGAGTTATTAATGTGTTATTTCAATAAACGTTATTGATTGTTTTTGTTTGTTTTGTCTTAATAACCCTAAATCTAATAAACTTAACTTCCTAAGTATTTTATGAGTCTTGAACTGTATGTGAGGACATATGGAGATCAATGTTGAAGATACAGTCTAAAGGGTCTATAGTATAGGGATAAGGCTGGGTACCTTATCCTGGTGACAATATGGATACGACCCACTTTGTATTTGATACAAACACAATGATCTAACGCGTTCTTATAGGTGACATGTGAGTGGGGGTATCCTATGCAATAAGTTTGCATAAGACCGGACCACGAAATTGTAACTCTATTGACTAGTTAGGTTTCTATTTCAATAGGATGACCTAGACAACTTAGTTTTAATCCTAAGTATATTAGGAACTCCTGTCCACGAGGGATTGTCCTTTTATTTGTATGGGTGAGAGTGACCATTTTCCGACTCAATATGCCTACCATCTTGGGGATAAGACCGAGTGGGGAGCTGGAGACATAATTATACAAGATGAAATTCACTCATTCCCATTTTCAGGGTAAGTAGATAAGTATTCCCTTAAGTGGTGTTTCTGGGACTTGAACAAAGGGTCCTACCCACTCACTGGTCAGAGAGGGGTTTCTGTTTAATGGTTGGACCATAAACAGGTTGTTCATTAGAAGAGCATTGGTACTTAAGAATTTAGAAGTAACCCGGGGGTAAAACGGTAATTTGACCTAGCTGGTGTTACGAACACTTGTGAAGGACTAACTTGCTATTATTGATCTATATCCATGGACACTGAAATATATTTGCAGTGAGAAAAGTGCAGTTGTGGGTCTTTAGTGGAGTGGACCCACAGTTAACGAATATTGATTAATGTGGTTAATGAGTTTAACTGATTAATCTCATATCGTTGGAGCTTCTGATCTGTAGGTCCATAAGGTCCCCTTGCTAGCTCACCATGGACCAACAAGAATCAACTATGTTGAAAGAAAATTTTGAAATGTTCAAATTTATGAAGGAAAATATTAATTGTATTTGATACAATTAATTGCATGATTTATTATAAATTTTATTTGAATTTGATTTAAATTATAACTTTATAATATGAAGAATTAAATAATTTGAATATGATTCAAATAATTAATTATTTATTTGGATAAAATTCATATAAATAAATAGAGGAGAATTAATTAATTAATTTGAATTAGATTCAAATAATTAATTATTTAATTTGGATAAGATCTAAATCAAAGATTCTGCAGAAAATAAATATTTAATAAGATTTCAATATTTTAAACAATTTAATATGAGATATTATTTAGGTAGATATTTATAGGTAGATATTTATTAATATTGAATATTATTAAATATTTGATTTAAAATCTCTGCAGATGGTTTTTCCTAATGGGACTAGGAGTAACTCATAAAATTCTATAAATAGGGTCATTGGGAGCCTTCATAGAACACACTCTTGAAGAGAATAATCTCATTGATTACTCTAAAAATCTTCCTCTACTAATTCTCCTAATTTTCTTAAAAAAAAATTCTTAAAAAATTCTTCTTCCCATTCTTTCAAAGAAGCGGTTCCCACAAACTAGATCCTTGCCAGAGTCATAATGAGGAAGATCTCTTGGAAAAGGAAGTCTACAAGGAGAAGACTATCGGTTCAAGAATTATAGATTGGCAAAAATATGATGTCTAACTTTTTCTTTATTTTGTTGTATTTTTAATTCTTTCAATAAATCAAAGAACGCAATCACACGCTCCCGCTGGGGATTTAATTCCCTTCAGCAAAGAAATGAGAGTGGGGGCATCCTATGCACTGAGTTTGCATAAGACTGGACCATGAGATAATCACTGTTACTTTATAACGCCATTTACTATTAGGACTGATTATTTCAATATGATGACATAGGTAACTCGATCTTAATCCTAAGCTAATTATGAACTTTTGTTTATTTGGGATGATCTTTTAATCTGCATGGGTGAGAGTGACCCGAGTTCACCGACTCAATAAGCCTACCATGTTAAGGATAAAACCAAGTAGATAATTGGGGACATAGTCTTGCGAGATGGAATTCACTCCTACGTAATTCAAGGTTAGTAGAGGAAGTTGTTCCCTTAAATACTAACTTCAGATCTTGGACAAGGAGCCCCACCCTCTCATTGGCCCGAGTGGGACTCGGTTTGGTGGTTGGACCACAAACCAATTGTTCATTAGAGGATCAGTAGGACTTAAGGAGCAAGATGTAATTACATGGGTAAAATGGTAATTTTGACCCAATTGTAATTATAAACAACTTGTGAAGAATCAACTTAGTAATCATGGTTATATAAAGTGGACAAAAATATATCTATAATGAGGAAAGTACAACTTCTAGGCTATAGTGGAATGTTCAGATAGTTAACGAATGTTAATTAACTAGGTTAAAGAGTTTAGTCGGTTAATTTTAGATCGTTGGAGCTCATGATCTGTAGGTCTATTAGGTCTTCTTGTTAGCTCATGAACTAAACCTTAAAACAGTGTGTTGAGAGAATTTGAAAACATTCAAATTCGTTTAGAGAGTAAGTTTTATATTTTGTTCTTTTAATTATGAATTAAACAAAAATGAAAACTTGAAAAATATTTAAATGTGATTTAAATATTTGATCGAATGAATAGAGATTCATCGGAGTGGAAAAAGTCAGGATTGGTGAAAAATATTATTAATTTAATATTTAATATTGTTTTAATATAATTAATTAAAATGTTTAACTAATTATTTTTAATTAATTATTTGAATTAATTTTATTTAAATATTAAATTAATATATAATTAATTAAAATTAATTAGTTAAATTAATTTTATTTAATATTAAAAAGGAAAAGTTCATTTAAATTGAATTTTGGGAAGTTCAATTATGCATGAATCAAGTAGGGGGTGTGTTTGTGAAACATTCTTAAACCTCCTACAAACACCTCCTGATCCACTTGATTTATCACCAAATTTGTGTCAATTCATGGCAATCTGATTTTCATGTTTTCTTCTCTAAATAGAGGATGATTAATTGAAAATGGGTTAATGATTTGGTGGATTTTGCTAAGAATTCTCACTAACTCACTAACTCTCAACTGCTTTCAAACTTGCTCCAAATTCATCTTAATTTAGATCCCACAACCTGTTCTAAGGCCAGAGAATAACTAGGAAGTCTCTTGTGGTGGTCCACGAAGTGATCATGATAAAAAACTTCATGGAAATTGCTTCAATTTTGAGGAACAACAAGTAAGTATCAAAACTTTGTTTTTCGGATTTTAGAACAAGCACGTTTAATCCTTAAAATTAATATAGTTAGAGTGCTTTAGATCGAATTGCTTTAGCATGTGTGTTCCTAACTCCTTCATGAATAAGTATTAATATATTACTGATACACCAACACAATAATTAAAATGGATCTAGATCATGAGTGATATACTATCGATACACTAAAAAGTACATGAAATTAATGTTTAATGACTATTGATATACTATTGATACATCGTCTTTGTTCCCATTTAAATAAAATTTGAATGAGTATTGATAAGTTACCAATACACCAAATACTTAATACTATGCATTTTTAATTCATTATGATATACCATTGTCACACTAATGTTCTACTTGCAATTCATTTTGAATTAGTACTAATATACCATTAAAAGTTCAATGTTAAACTTTAAGTATCATTCTAAATGATAAATTTGACCTACGTGAAAGTTTCTCTCACGGTGTGGTGTCGAGCCTGCCACTCTCTAATGTCTAAGTTAGTACACGGAGTGTATAGTTCAGTTAAGCACACAAAAGTAAGGTCATGACTTTCCTTGGGAGATTACTTACTCTTCCACTTTGGAGTCTTCAAATGGACTTATTTATAATGTCCTTCCTCTGACACTCGCATGTGGCTATATATAACTCCAACGATAGTAAGGTAGTTTGTGACGCTGGAGGTTGCAAGGCGCCAAACCAAGCATGACTCGGTTTTCTTGATTGGTATATATTTTCCTACTTAGTTAGTCAGCCCACGACTCGAGGCTTTGATTTTTCCCTTTTAGGATGCACGCTTCTCCATGTTACCTCCCAATTTTCCTTGGACTTGGGCCCGCCATGGGTTTTGGGCATTGCCTGGGACAACCCTCAAGAATACTTAACAATTAATCTAGAGTAAAAAAATGTAATTCTTTTAAAAACTCTTTAAAAATTATAAAAAAGAATACAAATTTTAATAATATATCTATTTTAATTATTATATCTAAATCACAACAATTTAAAATTTATTTACCAAATACCATGACCATCGTGTTCAAGTTTTAAAAATTACGATTATCTCAAAAAGTAAACCTAAAGTAACTCTCACTTTGAAACCTTGATCTTTTGAAAATTTTCGCTTCACTAAATTACACAAAATATTCTTAAATTTTAGGAACTAGTTTTACTAATGCTCCTAAACTTTCAAAAGTTTCATTTTTACTTTTGAACATTAAATGCGTTTAAAAAATAATCCTTTCAGTCCAACTTTTCTTCTAAAATGAAGAGGTAAAAGTATTGTGGTGATACCTTATAAAATCTTGGTACATGTGACATAAAGTCAAGTCTCAATTACACCTTTAAATTTTAAGATATACTCCAATTATACTCCTACGATTTTAAAATTTTCTTATAATCGAATTAAATTTATTTCAAAACACTCCTTTCATTGGTTGCTCCGCTTAAAATGAAGATGAAAATACAACATGGTAGTATGCTATTAAAAATGCCAAAAAGTCTAGTCAAATTCAAAATGAAGTAAATAATTTACGAATTTTGGTAAAATAATGTTTTCCTCTTTTTACCATTCAAAGTTGGGAGGGAAAACAAAATTATTGAGAGATTAGTTAGACGGTATCGAGATCAAAACACAAACTTCTTCTAAAGTCACATGCGAATCACCAACCCTTGGACTTTCTCAATGGAATCATGATCCAGATGAATACTTTAAGATAACATTTGAATTCATACAAAAAATTGGTGTGGTTCAATGGTGCATAATAGAAGTTAAAATTTTTGTTTTGGTCATGGTATCAATATTTCTAAAGTTGCATCAAATGAGCTGTAACGACCCGACTAGTACATTCTAAACGGACCATTACTCAATGCATGCAAATTTTCAAGAAAGACATTGTGCGGTTAGTAAGAAAGAAATAATGCTTTCCATGGAAATTTCTATTTATTTAAACTCAAGAAAAATAATGCATAACATATAAAAGAGAATTTTGGTTTGGGGTACCCCTAATAAAAAAAAACAATAAAATATCACGAACAGGAATCCACATACAAAATAAAAGACAAGCCTCAAAACAAAATTTGACAACCTAACAAAACTCATTAAAACATGCAGTACTAAGCGGAAGCTACTGCGAGTCCCATGAAGCCATCAAGGATTCCTCTTGTCATTTGTCAGCACGTTCTTTCCCTTACCTGAAAAAAATAAGATGAAAGGATGAGCAATTATATTACTCAGTAAGTGACCCCACTACCGGAGCCGGGCTAGGCACCCAAGTCCTTTAAGTGCATCAACCATAAGACATGCATATCTAACATACTTTTATAGGGAACTGGTTATACTCGCCCTACAGTTGGTTTTGGATGTCCACAAACCTCTGGAGCCCCTGAAGGAACTCTTACCTCTAGTGATCCCGAAGGAACACAAACCTCTAGTGTACTCGAAGGAGCACAACCTCTGGTGAACCCGAAGGAACACAAACCTCTAGTGAACCCGAAGGAACACATCCTCTAGTGACCCCGAAGGACCACAACCTCTAGTGAACACGAAGGAACACATCCTCTAGTGACCCCGAAGGACCACAACCTCTAATGAACATCCAACCGACATAGGGGAGTTACCACTACCCATCTTACATGCTCAAACAAATTCGCACTCCTTCCATTCCATAAATTCATTCATTAACAGTACTGTTCATTAACACTTCATAGTACGAACATATGCATTATCATTCACATAAATCCTTTAGACATGGGAATTTCATACAAGCATGCTATATCACATGGGACTTAGATATTCTACTACATCATGGCAACTAACATATGGCAAGAAGGCAGTTCAGGTAGTAAGACCACTTACATTGAGACTAGGTGCAAATAGCTAACCAAGCAGCCAATTCTCACAAAATGCTTGAGTTAAAACCCCAAAGTGCAACTAAGTCACAATCTTCTTCCATACTTCAAACAATGAGTCCAACCAAAATGGACCCTTAAACCCGCTTGGACAGCTTGTTTCTGATTCCAAAATCCATGGAAGCCTGAATCTAAAATCCAAACCTCAATGAGTAACAACAATTAAAACCAATTCACGAAATTACGAGAAAATCAACAATACTTACCCAAACAGTCCTGACCTAACCAAGTCTTGAAATCCTAGCGTAACTCACGAAAAGGGATAATGCCAGAGAGAGCAGCTAGGCAACAACTTGCAAACCCATTGACATCCAAGATTGGCTTAAGTATATATATATATATACTTCTTTAAATTCTCGTTCCTTTTCCTTTTCCAGAACCCTAAATATATATATTTAAATTTCCATTTTCCTTTTCCTTTTCCTTTTCCTTTTCCCAAAACAAAACACAACTTATTTAATATAATATTCCTCAACCCATCAAATCAAATCTTTTCCAACCACCACTTAATAATTTATTTAACCAAAATATCTTCTAGCAAATCAATTCCCCAACTTAAATTCAATTCTAACTTGTCCTCATATTCTCTTAAATTAATCAAGTTCTTAAATCTCACCAATTTCTAATTTAAATCCAACTTTTAAATCTCTCCCAAATAAATTCAATTTTCCACTAATTGAATCAAATCCAAATCTTTTTATCACGATTACTTTAAATTGAATTATTTTCTCAACATAATCCAATTAAAGCTTCAAAATTCAAACAACTAACCAAAAAATTCAAGAAAATAAATTTTTTAAAAAAACAGATTACTTGAAAATTTGGGATGTCACATGAGCTATTAAAACAATCGGACAAAAGAGATGTTATTTATTGATGCGCACTTTGAGTGTTAACCGCAAGTGTACGGGTCAAGTTATAATATAAGACGGTTAAGTCCGAATATCGTTCCACTGGAGATCCAATTGTGAAGGTTTAAGTTACTTAGCTATTCTAGAGTTGCTTCAATTTTATTTGAGGATTGAATTTGAAAATTATGAGTTATGGAAAATATAAATCAAATAAGGAAAATATTAAAGTGAGAAACACAAGAGTCAAAGAGAGTTCTAGGGTAATGAATCCTTGTTTATTTCATCATGCAATATTATAGATTTCATGGATTTTATTGTCATTCATATGCCTAAGTCTAGAAACTTAATTCCAAGTTATTTTCTCTCAAAAACAACCCTTTCTCATGCAACTCGATTGATTATTAATCTTTTAAAACCAATACAAAATTACATGGCATTAAAAATAGTCTTTAACAACTTTTATTGTCAACCTAACTACTCTCGTGATAGATTAACAACAATTCATTGTTATGGATCAAGTTAAACATACAATCTCTCAATCATACATCTAACCTAACATGTGAAGATGGCCAATCCACAAGAATTACACACAATAACAATGAAAAGCATAATCATTCCAACAAAACCATGAAAGTCTACAAGATCAACATAATTTCATAAGCAAATCATCAAAACCCTAAAACCAAAGAGTTTAGCCACTCATAGCTTGAAGCAACATGTTTGAGCAAAATAAACAAAGAAAGAGTGTAAAGAAAGGGAAACTCTACTGAAAAGAGGCTCTTGATTGAGGTAGCACTGTCACGATCTCCTTGGCTCTCACGTCGGAATTCGAAGGGCACCACGACTATCTCGAACTCTTTTCCTCTTCCTTGCAACTAACTCACTCTTTGAACTCTCACTCAATTCTCTCCTTTTTGTGCCTCTTTAGGTCTCCACTTCCTTGATTTGATTTTGATGTTAGGGCTGTTGGAAACCCCCAAATTTATAAAGTTCGGCCGCCCAAAAATTTACCAAAAATAACAATTTTTCCTTTAAGGAAACTAGCGCCGCGGTGCTATTGAAAATTCTGGGACAGCGCCGCGACGCTGTTGGAGAGCGCCGCAGCGCTAGGGCTGCGATCAGAAAAGCTAGCTCTCGGGTTTTAGCGCCGCGGCGCTGCCCCAATTTCTGCCATTTTGGGTTTTTTAGCTTTTTTTCGCGGTATTCTTGCTCGGTTTTGATCTTTTAGTCTTTTCTTCTAATTTTCCTCATTTTAACCTGAAAACCACTAGCAAACAAGTGAAATCTAATATAAACTCCCTTAATTTGAGAGAATAGAAAGCACTTTTCAAGTGTTTATCATTTATGAATGTTGAAATTTTTGTAGTGGAACCTAAGAACTATTTGTTATGACGGATTTATTATATATGAAAACGGAAATTACTTCATTTATTATATTTTTTTTATAACATAATTTAACTGATTTGGGCATATCTTGTCAATTTAAAAGACTAAAAATTTGAATAGCATACTAAAATTTTCAATTGACATTCACTATTCCACAATTTTTCTTCCATTGATTTATTTATTTCTCAAAGTTTTCTCTCTTTTTCTCCTCTCCTCCAACTTTTGTTTTAACTTTTCATAGTTAAAAGAAGTTGTTGATTTTTTTTGGTGGTAACTTTTCTTACAATATGTGGCTCATCCCACCATTCTATCCAAAATTATATCTCCCAATTTGTTTTCTTTTTTTTTAAACGAGATACCATTTTAAATATGATTAAACCCTTTTAATTTTTTGTCTTAATTTTAATGAAAAAGTTGATAAGAGTTATTTTGATTTTTAAGCACCTTAAAATTTAGAGTATTTTATATAACTTTTCCTTCTCACTTTTTCCATTTAAATTAAATGTTTTTTTTAGTTTAACAATTGTCGAACTAGCTGGAATCAAGCTATCAATTTTTTGAATGGTAATTGACGTTCTATTCTTTGAGTTATGTTCAAATTGACACATTTAAATGCAATACATTTTTTTTTCTTATTTGATTAAACGAAGGAAAAAATTGTTAAAATTTATCAACACAAAGTTAATGTATCAACGGACCATAATATAGCTAAACTCACCAAGACATATATATCTAACAAAAAAAATAGTTAAATATTCGAATCTCCACCCCATATTTTTTTTTTATTACAAACTTGTTATTTTATTAACATATGTGTTACAGGTGATTTTTGGGCTAAATGTTAGAAATGACATAATGTAATGGGCTAAGAGGATGAAATGGACGTAAGGAAAATGGCTAATTTTGCTTTGAGCCAAAGTGACTCGATAGTCCTCGGTCTCAACCGAGGATGGAGCATACTACGACCTATTTGGGCCTTGAGAAGAAGATAGTTTGGGTCAAAAGTCTAAACCAACCTCCTCGACTTGACCTCGGCCAAGGACGAGACGGAGGTCGAGCCTCCAAATTTGATGGACAAGATCTTTACATCATCTTACAGGCCACGTTATTCCCCAGATTACAAATTTACCGTTGTTACCATGTGAATGACAGATGCGTTTTCTCTTGGTTAGGCATCAACAAAATATAAACATGTGAATACTTGAGTACTAAACCTGTGAATACTCAGTTCACCTGTTACGAAATCAACAATTAAAGAATACAAAAGAACAACAGAGGGAGAACAATTTTATTTAGGGGTGTTCAAACGACTCGACAACCCGAACAACCCGGACTACCCAACCCGAATAATAAGGGTTGAGTTAGGTTAGTTTAAAATTTGGGTTGGGTTGGGTTGGATTAATTTTTTTTTGATTTTTCAGGTTGGGTTGGGTCTCGGGTTACAATTTTGAAAATTCGGGATGACCCAACCCAACCTGAATTTCTAATATTAATATTGAATATATATTAGTTTAAGTTAGTGTTAAGAACTATTTTATATTTTTTTCTTGGATCAATGTATTTTATACTTTATCTTGGATCAATTGATATGTCAATTAGTGTTTCATTGATATGCCAATGTGTTTTACCAAAAAATAGGGGGCAAAGAAAAGAAAAAAAAATCATACACACAACCCGAATTTTAAGGGTTGGATTGGGTACCCTATTTGGGTAGCCAACCCGACCAACCCGAATTTTCGAGTTGGTCCAAAAAATACCCCCAATCCAAACCCAACCCGTGTACACCCCTAATTTTATTAGAGAGAATGTTATAAGATTATATAATGCCACAGAATGAACAATGCCTATAGGGTTAGAGATTTTATATAGTGCAATTTTCTAAACCCTAGGTGTAGAAGGAAAATATTTAAATAATAAAATATATCAAATACCAATTCTAATTAGGTTTAGGATTCAAGGCATTTCAACAAATCTCCACATTGATTTGAATTTTCTCACAGATAATAGATGTATCAAATGCAACATAAAACACATTGTCAGACGTACGCAAACTTCTCCCTCATGCCTCAAAGTGTCCCAAAAGGGACCACTAACAATTCATAACATTCAGCAAGCCAAGCAATGTTGGAACTTGCCATGTGGAACTGGTTTGGTGAACATATTAGCAGGATTATTAACAGGATTATCTCATCTCCCATAGCAACAAACCACTAAGTAGACTCACTTCACAAAATTGCTTTTTAATAGGTGAATGACTCAAAAGGATCCACCTCTTCAGCAACCTGTAGTGCACAATTCACCATATTTTCAAAACCATACCTCTTTGGAGGCCTAACACCAACTCTTCTAGCTTTATCACGAACTATACTTGGTTGACCTGTTTGTTGACTAGATTTCTTGGCACAACATTTTCTGAAATTTTAGTCACCTCGGTTTCTAGCAGCACAAGTAACGTGTTGATCTTCTCTATGTTGGTGTTGTAATTCATTCATAGTTGAAGTGAATCGCATCTTCATTTGTTTATCAACACTACTACTCTCTCCCACACCAGTAGACGTCACAACAAACTATATATTTAAGTTAAGCATGAAATTCTCATCAAAGATCACATTCTTACTAAGTATAACTCTACTCTCAGAAGGCGACCAAACTCTACATCCTTTAACTTGATCCCTAAAGTCAACAAATATACCTTTTTTTAGCTCTTGGTTCTAATTTACCCTCATTAACATGAAAGTAAACATTACAACCAAAAAGAATAATTTGTAGGCTCACCAAACCACACCTTATAAGGTGTTTTACAATCAACACATGTGTGAGGTCCACGATTGATCAGATAACATGTTGTATTTACTATCTCTGCCCAAAACCTTTTAGCCAACCCAACATTAGAGAGCATGCACCTCGCTTTCTCCAACAACGTTTGATTCATACATTCTGCAACCCCATTTTGCTGTGGAGTATCCTTAATAGTATGATGACGAACAATTCCCTCAGCTTTAGAAAACTCATTGAACTTAAGACCCACCAAATTTGAACTTCTTCCCAGTTTAATTTTCAATCAAAATCTTCCGTTGTTTAAAATTGTTGAAGGCTTCACTTTTATGTTTCATCATAAATACCCAAGTCATTCTTGAGTAATCAACAATTATAGACATAAAGTATCTGCTGCTCCAAGAGATTCAACCCTAGAAGGTCTTCAACAATCCGAATAGATGTAATCAAGTGTCTCTTTTGTACGATAAGCACCCTTTGGAAACTTGATGCGATGAAGCTTTCCAAATACACAATGTTCACAGAATTCAAGATCTTGCACCTTGTGCCCACACAAAAGATCCCTCTTTGACAGAACTTGCATTCTTTTTTCACTCATATGACCAAGCCTCATATGCCACAACTTAGTCATATCCTCCTTCTGAACATTAGACGATGCAACAGTAGCATAACCCATTAGTCATGCTAACATTCCCTCTGTCTATTTGCTGATACGTTGAAAACCACTCTCTATTTGGGCACATATGATAAGATGCCCCAAAATCAAGAACCCATACATCATCAGAATGTGAAATTTCATTCACAACTAAAGTTAAATCTCCTTCAAAATCGACCTTGACTTCTTTAGGATCAATCTCAACTTGTGCAATAGAGACAAAAGTTTCCTTCTTGTCATTCTTTTCCTTTTTCTCCTACTGATTTTTTAACTTAGGACACTCGATTATCCAATAACCTTTTTCTTTACAATAATGATAAACTTCATCTGACTTAGAACCTTTAGACTTTGAAGATTTAGGATTCTGGTTCGACTTTTGCTTACCAGAATTCCCACGTCCCTTGCTCCTTGTAGTAACTAACCTAGATGTCTAACTTTTTATGCTTGAACTAATAACATTCTAACGGTCCTCTCTCGTAAGCAATGTGGATTTTGTATCTTCTAAAGTCAAAGTTTCTTTCCTTCCAATATACGAGTCAATGAAAGTCTCATACGGCGGGGACAAAGATGTCAACAAAATTAAGGCAGCATCCTCATCATGAACCTTAATCTCTACGTTATGCAGATCTAACAAAATTGCAAACATAGATGATACAAACATTTTTTAAGAAACAACTTCTTGGTTAAAGACTTAGTCATGTAAAGACTTTACAACTTCAACCACAGATTGACAGTAGTTTCTTCATCTGCGACCTCAATGATGATGGCATCAGTCGAACATAGCATGATTGTCAAATGAGCCTTCTCTTCCAAAGTCCACCATTATGCGTCATCCATGACTGCCTTCTTCGACTTAACAGTAAGCAGCACCCACAACCCTTGTTGCTTTAGCAGGGATCATATCTTGATTTGCCAAAAACCAAAATTGTTTCTTCCAGTGAATTTGTCGATTTTTTGTACATGCCAAACATATTTAATTGTCGAATAAATGCAGAATTTTAAATCCCTAACAATTAGGCTCTAATACTAGTTTGTTACAAAATCGACAATTAAATAATACAAAAGAACATAAAAAATAGAGAAAATTGAACAATTTTACGTGATTCACTAACAATGTGTTAGCTACGTTCACAGGACAGAGGAAGAACAATTTTATTAGAGATGTTACAAGATTACCGAATGACACAAAATAAATAATGTTTATAGGGTTGGAGAGTTTATATAGTGCACTTCTCTATCAAATATCAATTTTGATCCAAGCATTTCAACCTCAATTCAATTCATTAATCATCAAACTCAACTCACACGTTGTTGAACAACAAAAAAAAAACTCCATTTCTTCTAAGTGGCATATCTAAATTGGACTACAATATGTTAGTGCAACAATAATATGCAATAAATGTGGTGTTTCTAAAAACAAAATTTAACAAATAGTTGTAGGGGAAAGGTAGGAATGTGTAGCGGTGGGAGGTAGAGATATAGCAAAACGCAACAAAATCAGCGGTTTATAAAATGAATGCTGTCGAAGCAAAAGCTACAACTGCAAGAAATCCCCTTTTGGCCTTTTCAAATTTCATTTTCAATTTGGTCTTCGTTCTCTCTCTCTCTTGTGGTTGTAGCCTTAACTTCATCCGAGCAGGAGGGAGTGAAAATCGCCGGTTCGTCCATTTTTTTTTTTGGGTTGTTCCCATTTCTGCCTTTTGGATGTATCTGTTTCATTGAGTTACAACGGACATGGTAGGACCTTCGAGACCTCAGTTTGTTCTTTTTGGATCCTCCATTACTCAGTTCAGCTTCTCCAATGGCGGTTGGGGTGCTATTCTTGCCGATGTTTATGCTCGCAAAGTAACCCCTCTTTCTCTTTCTCTCTGTTTTTACTTTCCCCTGGTTTTGTTGCTGTTGAAAATTTTGACCCATATGCCAAGTTTTTAATTCCCACAAGGGAACCCCCACTAATTTGATGATTTTGTTGAATTTGATTCTTTCTTTTTTGTTTTTGTTTTTGTTGTTCTGTGATCTGTTGAATACCTGAAATGAAGGGAGATTGTACATGGAAGCCCGTTTACTTCATTTGGATTTTGATGGTTTCTCTGAAAACATATTTTTGTTTTCTGTCTTCTGTTTTTATTTTATTTGCTTTGCAGTTTTGTTGTTGGGTTGGTACAGCGGCGACGGCCAACCGGTTAGAGTAAATGAGTTCAAATCATGCTTGCCACTAAATGTGGTACTGTTGTCTCGTGAGAATAGTTAGGCTGGACATTCCAGGACATCAAAATCGAAGAGTTTTCTGTCGATTTTCGGTTAAAATACTTTTGGTCCCTAAAGGTAGCAATTTAGTCACTGAATTTTGGTTTGTAGCGATTTATTAATCCATGTACTTTCAATTCTTTAATAATTTAGTCCATATTTTCAAAATTTATAACAGTTTTAAACCCTGCTGTAGAAAATTTCATCAAAATTAATTTTCAGTTTTTATTATTAAACAATGTGAAGTTTGTTGCTTATAAACATATCGGGTCTTTAATTCGTTCATTGATCTAACCTATGCAAGAAAACTCATTAAATCTTAACATCAATTTTCTTGATAAGGACTTAATATAAGGGCCAAATTGTTGCATATTGAAATTTAGGGATTAAATGTTACATAATTGAAACTATAGGGACTAAATCTTTATAAACTAAAGTTCAGAGACCAAAATGTTTCTTTCTTCCATGAAAGTTTAGGACCAAAAGTGTCTTCTAGTCCATTTTTTTTTCTTTTTTCCTTTTTGGTTGTAGGGAATTGGATTTATGTACAACCTTACTTTAACAGGATCTGTTCTATAGTTTGTACAATTGTGTCCTTGAGTTCTAAGGAATTGGATTTATGATCTGATTCTTCTGTTCGTTGTAATGGTATCTTGCAGCCTTCTTACAAGGTTAAATGTCACTTCTGAGTGTCTTGCAAAGTCATTTCAAACTCATCCTAACTATCAGAACAATCAGAATCTTGAGAATTCATTGTTAACTTTTCTTGATTTCTCACTTCATAGAGTTGGGATTTTCTCAACCTGTAGAATAGTTCTTTCATTTGTTGATGTGTTTGGTGAAAAAAGGGTGTAAAGTATTTCTACTGAACAGTGCTTAGTGCAAGTCTTGGTCAATATTGATGTTTCGAAAAAGGGAATGGGGATTGGAACCGTTGGACCTTTTTTCCCAAGAATATAAAGTTATGCGCAAGCATGATGTAAATGATCATTTTTCTAACACAAATGTCTTGATTATGAAAAATACTTGTGCAAGTCTTGGTCAATGTTGCTGCTGCTCTCTTTTTTAAAAAAGTAAAAAACTTTAGGACAAAAGTTATAAGGTTGATACCAGAATTCATCAAAGAGGTGTGGACATCTCTTTTAGGTTGCTCACCACTAAAGATGGTTATATTTGTGCTTGAAAAGACTCCACGAGTCTACTTTATTTGTGCTTGAAAAGACTCCATCAGGCTAGGACACTTTGATGGAATTCGAAGGCTCCAAAATACTTATTTTATTTCATTTTATGCAATTTTTTTCTTTGTTGGGCTGGGTTTCATTCTGTTAAGGCTTGTTTTAAAAGCCGATATAACTTGAGGCCTGATGTAAACATGTTGTGTTGGGCCTTTATACAAAGGAAAGACTTGTCCTTTCATTTATATAACATTTGACTAAATATTTACAAATTTTTTTAATGAAATATTTACATATCTGTTGTCTTACATTATTTTATTGTTTTTTCTATATTTTTTCCCCTTATTGCCCATGGTATGATCAGATTTTTATTTTTGATGATTGGATTCTTTCCTAAAATGTCATATTTAGCGAATAGAATCTTTTCTTCTTACTTTTTCCACTGTGAAAAACTTCTCTGTATAGAAGCCAACATTGTCTTCGTTGTCAAAAGTATTCTCAGTTCACCCAAAGATTGAAGAATCATCTGTATTCTCCTGCACTAATTCCTTCCTTTTCTAGAATAGACTTTTAAATTCTAAATAGAGTTAAAATATTATATTTTGCTTATAATTTTTTTCTTATTTATTTTCTGCTTCCATACAAGCTATTTAAAAGTAGAATTTCAATTTCTATATAAAAAAATTTGAGCTTCAAGATGCTCTTACACTAGTATGCACTTTATAGTTTTGAAGTGCATGGTAGATTTGTAGTTATTTGTACAATCTGGTATACTCTTGTAAATATTACATTTTATTGAGTTTAACAACATTTAGATCTTAGTAATTGGATTACATTGAAGTTGACACTCCCATAGATCAAATCATGAGCTCTCTTAGATCCTTAATTTCACTTGATTAGTTAGACTTTTGCTTTCCCCTGATGAAGAGAGTTATTATTTGTGTTACATTTATCACCTTTTCCAATAAAGCCTATCAAATATATCTTTGTCATTGCCTCTTTTTTCATTTGCATTTTAAATTTTAAATGGGTAGAAATCTTTAATCTCTAGTAATAGAAGTCAGATGATCTAAGATGGGGAATGAACATGAAATGATGACAGTCCATAATGCTTTTAGATAGAAAGCAGAGGTGTAGGTTTCAGACTGAAATTAAATTACTTCTATTTTTTAGTTGAATTTGTTTGTCAGTTTGAATTCTATACATGCCTTGTTGTATGATTTGTGACAATTTTATATTGAACCTCTTTCCTTCAGGCAGATATTCTTCTACGAGGTTACTTAAGTTGGAATTCTCGGCGTGCTGTACAGGTTCTTGACCAGATTTTTCCAAAGGTATGGTGTCAAGTGTTTTAGAATTTGGAGGCGTCTGTTTTGGTTTTATTGTTTGCTGGATATCTTTATTCTTTAGAATGAAGTATGTGGTTGTCTGACTATTTTCCTCTTGTATAAATCATTAAAAATTGTGCTAAGCACTTATACTATTGAAATTTTTAGTAAAATTGTTTGTCCATTTATTGTGTTATGTATAATAAATAAAGTTTAATATCATGTGAATAATATATGAATTTAGTATTATCTGAGTAACATATCTTAATTTTTTGGATATTTAAAACATATAGTTATATGATTATAACACCAAAGGAACAGATTTTCCTTGACACCCAAATGTTGTAGGGTTAGGCGGGTTGTACCGTGAGATTAGTCGAGGTGTGCGTAAGTGGGCCCGGACACTCACGAACATATAAAAAAAAAAAAAAAAAAACCAAGGAACAGGTTTGAGAAAGAAATTCTTTTATTTGATAGGAATGCTGCAAAAGCAAAACCACTTCTCTATGTCAGAATAAATGGTAGGGATGGATGTATATGAGAATGTTACTCGGTCTATATATACACATATATATCTATATATGTGTATATATACACACACATATATATGTACATTTATGTATATATTTAAGGTTTAAAATTTTGATGTTGATGGAAATGTTAAGGTCTCAATTTTATAGAAATGTCGATGGAAATATTGGTTTTGATGGATATTTTTGAAAAAAAAATAATGGAAACAAAAAAAATTAAAAGAATTATTTAAATCAGTAAATAAACATTATACATTATATTGCTGAGTTAGAATGCTTATTATTTATATTATATTCACATTTTGTTTTTTTATGTTGCATTCATCTTTTCGCGATATAATGGAAATATCTACGATTGATGGAAATTTAGTACCCTGTATGCGTAAGAAACAAGAAATTTTCATTAAATTTAGAAAGGATATATAAAAAATAAAGGAAAATTATTATGAATAGAAAAAATATCAAACTATTTATAAATATATAAAAATTTTATTGTCTATCAGTGATAGATTGCGATAGACTTCTATCACACAAGCGATAGAAGTCTATCGATGTCTATCATTGATAGACAATGAAATTTTTCTATATGTGTAAATAGTTTGTCTCATTTTGCTACATTTGAAAACAGCTCAAAAATAAATGATAAAATATAAAAGAAGTAGGAAGGAAAAAAGGGATTACAAAAGGGCCCTCAAAATGTTCAAAAGTGAAGAAAGAGAATAGTTCTTAGAAAAAGTTTGGATAAGAGACTCCAGTTAAAGTGAAGATGGATTACAACCCAAGAGAAGTCAAAATTCCTTCCACCATTTTGGAAGATTCCTTTATTCTTCTCCATCAAAAGCTCCCATAGAACAGGAAAAAAATAATTAAAAAATAAAAAAATAAAAAAAGGATTAATCTATAAAACTGAAGAGATGGTTACTATCTTCCTTACTCTCTTTTACAAAGAACAGTCCGGGAAAAGGGGATAAGAACTAATGGAATTCTTCTGCTGAAGTTTTGGGAATGTTATTTATTTTTTCCTTTCTCTTTTCTCGATACCATAAATAATTGGGGCAACTTATGGATGCCTCAACTAATCTCACTGACAAACTATGAAATTATATTTGATTGTAAGAAAAGTGGTAGAATTTTTAATACCCAGGTAGATGATGGCTATGTGAAATTATATTTGATTGTAAATTATATTTTCATGTATGTAGTCTCAAAGAAAGATATGCTACATTCAACTATTTAGGCAATGGTACAGCTAGAACTTGTTGCGTTGTCATTGTGTATGTTTTGACAAGAATCAAGATACTGTAAAGAAGTTTACAAAAATATAACCCTCACTATTAATCTACACAATAACCCATATCAAGAAAAGAAAAAGGAGGAAAGGAGATTTATAAATATTTGATAATATCCCCAGGAAAGGTGCGGGTGTGGAATGGACAAAAGAGGACTGACCCCAATAATATCACAACCGTACCTCCTATCCAAATCCCTAGTTTCATTAGCAGGATGGAAATACCAAAATTTAGGACACTTTCGTTGGGGATGGCATTTCACTATCATTTCTTATACTCATGAATGATTTCCTCGTGTTGCCATTGTGTATACTGATACACATTATCCAGTGGGCAGAGATCAATTGTAAGTGTAAATACTCTGTTGAAAATCTCAGGGGGAATTAGAAAGCTCCCCCTTCTCTCCTACACCAGACTACTTCAGTTCACTTGCATCCTCCAAGAACCTCTTAAGTCACACGACTTAGTTACACTGAGTGGCGATAAGTTTCTGTTCAATTCTTATGAAGGAGTTTCAATTATCTAGGTCTGAGGCTTATCTGTGTATTCTAGAGATGTTGGCTAGATGTCAATATCTGTACAGAGGCACTATTTTTACATTATTTGTGATCAGTGAGTTCATTAGCTAGACGTTATGCTACACTGGACAAATGAAGAGTATTAGAATATGCATCAACAGTAATCTATATTTGTATCTATGGAATCTATGCAACGTTCTTTTCATTTTCACCCCTCTTCCCATCACCATATTCTTAGTTTCAATCCACTTGTTCTTTTGTCTTTTCCCTTTTCTTCTTTTTACGGTCTTTGTGTTATTATTGTTGCTGTCATTTTATTTATTTATTTTATTCTCAGGATGCTGCTGTACAACCTTCTTTGGTAATAGTTTATTTTGGTGGTAATGATTCAATGGGTCCCCATCCTTCCGGCCTTGGCCCTCATGTACCACTCCCTGAATACGTTGATAACATGAGAAAAATTGCAACTCATATCCAGGTATTTCAAACAGAAACTTCATATTAAAACCAGCCTACTAAATTGTTCCTTAAAAGACTCTTGAATGTGAAATTAGTAGGTAAAATGAACCGCCTGTCCGTTGTCGAGTGTGGCATAACTTCTAGCTAACGAACTTACCCATGGCAAAAAAAAAGAAATTCAATCATATTTTTTTATGTTAAGTGTTAACTACTGTTGATATATATTCTAATATAAATCCTTAAAAATCAGAGCCTTTCAGATAAAACACGCCTTATCTTTTTAACGTGCCCTCCGGTGAACGAGACCAAAGTTCGTGAAAGTCAAAGGTGCTCAACACAATTTAACACATTGTCTCAATGTTTTTGTTTATTTTGTGTTTTCTTTTAAGATGGTCCGTTTGTGATTAAGCAGCAAGTTCCTCAGTGAACTGGTGAGAACAAATGAATTGTGCAATGCGTATGCCCAGGCATGTATAAAGTTGTGCCAAGAAATGGATGTAAAAGTTGTCGATCTTTTTACTGCCATCCAGAAAAGAGACGATTGGATGAATGTTTGCTTCACGTAAGTTCGTTTCCATTGCCCTTCCGAATATTGGTTGTAATTCACATTTCTTCAAATCTGATTGAGAAATCTAAACTTCCATTTTCCTGTCTGCAAGATGCTACGAGTTTTGAAACCGAAAGACGTTGGAAGTGTTCTTTTCGGTTGGTTTTTCTTTTTGTTATAGTTTGAAGCGACTTTGTTTTCACATTTGGCAGAGATGGGATTCATTTGTCAGCTGAAGGAAGCAAAATAGTGGTGGAGGAGATAATGAAAATTCTCAAGGGAGCTGAATGGAAGCCGTCACTCTTCTGGAAATCCCTTCCAACAGAGTTTGCAGAAGACTCGCCTTACGATCTCATTGCAGCTGATGGCACAAAAACACTCAACGGGTCTGATTGGATCATTCACCGAGATATTATGTGGGATTAGTCTTCTCATCAACCTCCATTTCGTCGCCCCCCCTGTTGCAGCCATCTTCCAGAAATCACTTGCTCAACAATGGCAGACATGGAAAGAACTCCAAAGAAGGCAGAAGGAATGTAGAGAAATATGCAGTTCTTGATCTGTCATTGTTGCAATTGCAAGCAGTAGATAATTTTAGGACTAAGTGGATAGAATGTGCCATGTGGTCTTAGAAATTAATAATATCATTTGTGCTGCTTCGTTTCTGTATTGAACTCCATGCAGAGTCAGCAAGCAAGCTCAATTGATGTAGCCAAAAGCAGAACTTTTCAGTTTTTTTTTTTTTTTTTCTCTTCTTCTGTTTATATAGCACATGGATTTGATTTGAAATATGTTTAAGAGTGATTTTAATTGTGAGAAAATACAGCACATGGATTTGATTTGAAATATGTTTAAGAGTGATTTTAATTGTGAGAAAATACTTGTGAAGGTATCAAAAGTGCTACTTCATTGAAATATTTTGGACCAATATTTCCTTCTTTAACCACTGAGGATGTAGTTTATTGGTATACCCTCATTAACATTTTTTAAGACTAAATTTATTGTACAATAAATATAGAAGATATTTGAATTTTATGAGAGACGTTGGAGATATTTTAGCTATAATTCATGTATTAGGATGGTGATAAATTTAATTTTTATTGATATTTTTACATTTTCCTGAGTTTAAGATTGATGTGAGGAATAAATTGATATTTTTATTATATCGTAGAAAAGTTAACAAAAACATGATAAATAAGCTAATGTAAATAACTTGTTAAAAGAAATAAAATGTTTATTTATGAACTTGAATTTTATTTTTTATTTTTCTGTTTTTTACAATTTCTTAGAACTTTTATTGACAATTTCTTTAAATTGAGATTTCGACATTTTTACATAAGTTATATTTTATTTTACATATTTTTTTCCTTTACACACATGTTAAACAAGAAAATTATCTTAAGTCCTAAGTTTTGAATAATATGTACTTTTGGCTCCTAAATTTTAAAAATGTATCTTTTTAGTCTCTAAATTTATGAGAATAGGTCTATATTTTCAGAAGGTACTTTTTTAGTTCCTAAATTTTTTAAAAATAGATTTAAGGAGGTCTCTCAAATATTTTTGTTATTATTTTAAATAATTATATAACATTTTAAATTAGAAGAATAATTTTTTAAAACTACCTCCTCTCTAAAATAATAATTCTTTTAATATAATTATTTTTTAAAAAAAAATACTTGAAATACCTTTTAAACCTATTTTGAAAAACTCAAGTATTAGAACGATATATTTTGAAAACTCAAGAACTAAATTGACCTATTTTTGTAAACTTGCAAACTAAAAAGATATATTTTTAAAACTGAAGGACCAAACACACGTATTATTCAAAACTCGAGGACTAAAAAGGTAATTTTTCCAACATTCTTTTGTTAATTTTTCCCAATGCACCTTTCCTCTCACTAGCTTCTTTCACAATATACTTTCTTTCTCTTTATGTTCACTTTTTCTCTTACTAGTCTCTTCAAGTTTTCAAAACAGAATTTTTTTCACTTCATTTTTTTATTCTAATTTTCATGGAATTCAAATTTGAATTAATTTCGTTGATTTGATTTGGTAATTCCAAAAGTATTTGTTAGGTAGCTACTAATCATAACAAAAATCATTCTAATTAAGTCAAAGACATTTTTGAAAAATTAAAGTGCATATAAGTTATAATAAATATGTTTTGTTCATATTACTTGCTCTCAAATCATAACTACTTAACAGAGTTTCATAAGACTAATAGCTTCATTTATTGAGGTTTCATTTCAACTAATTAATATAAATAAATCAAAATTAATTGTAGAAATAATAAAGCATTCTTTTTTTTTATTTTAATAAATGTGGAATTGGATAATCAAACTTTCATCTTTTCAAAAAATATTAAGTATTTTATACTCTGATTTATGTGCAAAAACTCTAAATTTATTATTATAATATATTCAATAAATATTTTAGCCTAAAAAATAAATATTTTAACAAATATGCAAAAAGATGTAATTTAATTCACATTATTTTTGTATTTACACAAATCGGTGTATATTTTTTATAGTAGTAGTTGCAATTACATCCTCAAACTTTCAATTGTAAAAATTGAGCCCTTAAATTTCTAAAAATGTTAAAATTAGAGCCTCAAATTTATAATAATGGTAAAAATTGGACTCTTAAATGATAAAAATTGAATTCTCAAACTTATACAATTGTTATAATTTCTACCGATATGTAAGTTTGAGAGTTCATTTCTGACATTGATATAAGCTTGGGTGCCTAATTTTTACAATTTAAAGTTTGAAAATATAATTAAAACTACGATAATATTTTTGAGTGATTTTTACCATTCGTTCTTTATTTTTTTCCTCTTAAAATTAATGAATAAAGTTAATTGAATAAGGGAATATAATTGAAATATCCAACAAAAGTGGATAAAATTATTCTCTGCCATGCTTAGATATTTATATTATTAAACTAATTAATTTACAAAAGTGTTAAATACTAATTTGGTTTATGTGTTTTGGCTTTAGTTGATTTTAATTTCTTTATACTATCAAAATATTAATTTATATTGTACTTTCATCTTTAGTTTTTTTTTTTTATCCTTATATTTTTAAAAATGACCGTTTTGGTTAATTTATATTTTTTACTGCATTTTTAAGGCAAAAAAGTGTCATTTTTAAAAGTGCATGAACCAAAATGGATATTTTAAAAATACAAGAATTCAAATAAACTAAAGCCAAAAATATCTTTGTGACAAAAATGATTGACAAGCAAAGAATAAAAATAAGAAAAACTCAATACAAAGATTTATGTGATTCACTAACAGTGTGTTAATTACGTCCACTGACAAAAGAGGTAAATAATTTTATTATCTTGAGCCTTGAGGAGCAACATGTAACAAAATAACGAAATAATATGATAGTTTTTATATGGTTTATGTACACTTCTTAACCCTAAAAAAAGACTCAAAACATAAATAAAAATACAAGTTCGATATAAACTTTATTTCATTCAAAGTGTTTAATAATAAATTCAAGATATTTCAACAAATACGAAATTAAAATAAACATTTTTAAAAGTACGAGAATTAAAATAAAAGATACATAATGAAAGTAATATTTGAACTTTTTATATAAAAAACAAATAAATAAAAAAGAAAAAAAAAATTAATAATAAAATATTGAGGAGATATTTCAGAAGATATTTAAGATAGATGCTTAAAGGTACTGGAGAAGGGACCCACTTGGTGTTGCGTGGAACCCTTTTTCGACTCTTTTTCCATTTATTTATTCCCTCTCTCTTTTTATATATTCCATCTTTGGATATTTTCTCAAGAAATCCATCCCACTCGCGCTCTTAAGCGCGTCCTCACACTCGCTCTTTGGATATTTTCAATTTTGTTTTTTTTTTTTTTTGCACGTTTTTACTTTTTTACTACAACGGGTTAATAATGTGAAACGCGACCACTGACAACTCATAGTCACACCACTCTTAAATTATTATTCTCTTATTTCTTTTTTATATTTTCTTTTACAAAATATCACAATTTTAAAAGTATAAAATTAAACATGCACTTAAAGAGAGAATACAAGAAGATGAAAATTACTCATATTAATGAATGCCCATTATTATTCATTTGCACTTACAAAAGTCGTTACATGTTTGAAGTTTATGTATTAGCGTATTAATGGAGGGTTCCGATTGATTTACTTATTAAAATATATAGTGTTAATTGATACACCATTTATTTAGAGTTTTAAGTGAGTGATTCAACTCTTAGAGTTGAGGAGTACGAATTGATTTTTAACATAAAACAAAGATGAAACTAGAAATCTTTTCTAGGGAGGAGTAGTTTTACAATTTAACTTTTATATATGTAACATGGTTTCATAACCCAACTACAACAAATAATAATCCAATTTCAAATGACTAAAATGTATTTGTAGGAGAAGATTAAAAATAATAAAAGTAAAAAAAAAAAAAAAAACAAAACAAACAAAAAAAAACCTTTTTCCCAAGAAGGTAAAGGTCGAACAAAAATAGCACTCTATTTTTCTTTGTAAATAAAAGACTTAACTCGATCATCTCGATGGTTGAGACTAATACAAAAACAAAAACAAGAGTTAATTTCTTACCATAATTTTATATTTTTCAAATATAAGAGTTGAAATATTAACCAAATTTAAAAAAAAAGAAAAATTTATAAAAATTATTTTTTTAGTATTCAAAACTTACCTTAATTTTTAAAATTATTATTAGAATATAGATAACAAAATAATAAAACTAAAAACTAAAAGGTTACCGAACATAACCTAAAGTTTAAAGGTTTGTGTGTATTAAGTCCACATTTTAAAAAATACTTAAATAGGCTCTAAACTTTTAATTATGCCTAATAAGTCATTGAACATTCAATTTTATATTGTATCTAATAAATTTCCAAACTTGTTAAAATTAATTGATCTATTATATCAAATTTTAAATTTTATATCCAATCTAAATCTTGAATTTTTAATTTTTTATGTGTAAAAGAAATACGTATCAAATTGATTTTTGAAGTGGGACAACCCCAAAGCTTAAGAAGATTTTTATATGAACAACTCAAATTTCATTGCGGACATGTCATTTGACCAAGATTTTAAAAATGATGACATATATGACCTTTCTTCCGCTGCTCCCGACACTCGTCCCTCCTCAAACTCGTACTTGCATCCAACCAATCGAATATAATAGTGTTCTCACACGCTAAAGGCTGTTGGTGTAAAATTTGAGTGAAAATGTCAAGGGATAAATTAATTAATTAGTTTTATTTGTTTACCTGGATCTTCATTCCACGCGCTTAAGTTTCGCGTGGGCCCGTAGCTCCACGTTCCGAGCTACACCGGTGATGGATCCTTCCAGTATTTAGTCCTCACCACCGCCATTTTTCCTCTCCACCTCTTCCCTCTTCAAACCTTTCCCCTTTTACAAACACAAACTCCCTTTTCCCTTCCATTTCCAATCATGGCCGATACCAACTCCCGCCGCAAATCCAAAATGAAACCTTCAGCAACCACCACCACCACCACTACAACCACCACCAGCGACGACGGCCAAAACGACGGCTTCCCTGACGAATACGACGCCGAGGTGTGGAACTCCTTTGACCAGACCTTCCGGCAGGTCCAATCAGTGCTGGACCGGAACAGAACACTGATTCAACAGGTAAACGAGAATCACCAATCTCGAATTCCGAGCAACATGGTCGACAACGTTGCTCTCATCCAAGAACTCAATGGAAACATCTCTAAAGTTGTCTCCATGTACTCTGATTTCTCCTCTGATTTCTCCACTGCCTTCCATAACCACAAACCCAGAAATGGCAAAAGAGGCAGCAGCAACCCAAATGCTTGAAGAATTCAAGCCACAAAATCAAAACAAACTTCCCCATTTTCCCATTTTCACTCCAGACCATTGTTTTCTATCTGTTTCATCCTCATCAGCATCAGCATCAGCATCAGCATTGGTTAGAATAAAAGGTGGGTTAGTAGGTTGTGTGGAAATGCGAGATTGAAGAACTTCTCGCAGGTGGTGTGTGTATGCTTGTGGTGGTGTGTGTGTGTGTTTTGTTTCCCCCTTCTCTATTTAAAATGTGTTTCCTCTTTTGATTGTAACAGTTAATGCATGCTTCCATCATCATCATCATTAATCATCAAAACATGGCTGTCAGAGTTCATTGTCTTCTTCTTTAGTTTACTTCTCCTAAAAGATGGGAAACCTTTATTATCAGCAGTGGACGATAAAATAAAAAAGAAAAAGAAAAGGAAAACAACAAATATAATTCTATATTCCAAGTCTTTTCTGAACTACTACCTTTTTCTATATTTTGTCATGTAACAAACAAAAGCTACTGAGATATGGATCATATAACAAATATAAAAGGTGCTACTGTGTTGTTCTTTACCAAAAGATATAATAATAATAATAATACCGCTTTTATATGAACGATCAAACTTTCGAAAGAAGGTGAACATTTTTGACTAAATCTACTCAAGAACACAGATCTTGGTGATAGATAGATATAGAAGGTGAGAGATGTGAAGATTTCATTCAGAATTTTGTTGCAGTCGGTATCTGTTCTGAAAACTTCTTTTTTCTTTCAAAATTTGGAATCCACAAAAGAAGATGATGTGCTTATTTTGAAAACTTTTTTGAATCAAGAATCTTTAAAAGAAGATGAAGTCTGATTGTGACTGTTGTTTACAAGAAAGATGCTTGACTTCAACACCAATCTACCATTTTTAGAAGGAAGACTTTGATATTTTACTTCAAGAGAAGAGAAGTAAAAGTAACAAGCAAGAAAATCTAAGTCATTTGATTGAGATTGCAAAGATGAAAGTGTGTGTGTATAGAAATGATAAATAATGTGAATGAAATCCATTAGAGGCCTTAGAATAATCAAAATTCTAATGTGAAGCTGATGCCTACATCTCACGAGAGAGAAAGTTGTAGGGAGGGGGGAACCTTTGTTATAAACAATCTCTGTTTCCAGAATTATACTGGCAGTTCTCCACTTTGTGAAATGTAAACTTCAGTCTTTGGTTTTCCATCCCCCGGACTTCCTTCAGCTTCGATCTTGAAGACGACATCCATACCTGAAAGTACTTTTCCAAATACCACATGGTGCCCATCCAACCTTCGGGATCAAAATTATGAAATAAGCAAACAGAATTAAATAAGTTGATTCCACAAAGAAATGCATCGATATACTCAGGCAAATGAAACAATTACCAGCTAGTTTTAACAGTCGTAATAAAGAACTGTGACCCATTTGTGTCATCCCCAGAGTTTGCCATTGACACAAATCCTGATATGAAGCCAAAACACTCATTAAAGACAGGAGGAATAGGTTCCAAAAGTAAGATGAAATATAATATTAGAGTCCTCAAATTCCAGTGTTCAAGTTCAATCAACGCGAGGCATTTATTTGGTTCTTGCAGTTCAGATATTAGAGTAGTCAAAGGGTACCTGGACCATCGTGTTTCAATTGGAAATTTTCATCTGCAAACTTCTCTCCATATATCGACTCTCCACCTCGGCCATCTCCACGAGTAAAATCACCTCCCTGTATCATAAAACTGGGAATAATTCTATGGAATTTGCTTCCTTTGTAATGTAGGGGCTTCCCACTCCTCCCTACTCCTTTCTCTCCTAGAACAAGATTTAAAAGCAAAAAATAATTCAAGATTTTGAAACACTGGCATAAAACTAACAAATGGTTGCTGCTTCAATCAATATGAAGAGAAACCTAACTATTGAAGAGCAAAATCTACTTGGCTACCCGTGCAAAGAGCGCGAAAATTCTCTGCAGAATAAACACATGGAAGTAATGTATCAGCAACATTCTAGAGGAATATGAAAATAAAAACACAAGCATCGACAGTATAACCATATAATTTAGCTCCTTACCTGCGGTTTTAGGAACTGTTTCTCCAAATAGGCCAATCACAACTCGTCCTGAGGAAAACAAATTAGAATATGAATTATGGAAGATCTTCATGCGAGTTCCCCATTTTGTAGAATCAATATATACTTCTGGTATAGAACTCAATAACAGAAGCAAATCTTTGCAATGGCCATGTTCATCCTAAAAGAAAATTTTCTCAAGAACAATCTGCGTAGGAGTCATCACTCTTGACACCCAACTTTCGCATTTTCTAATTCCTCCATCAACACTAATATGGGTTCTAGCCAGAGTTCACTAAACATGGTGAATCATTGAGTGTGATAATGAAATGCCATTACAAAATGTTCTAATTTCTGATTGCACACAAAATTCCCCCACATTAAACTGAAATTTGGCTGGAATTCATTACAAGGACAAAACAAAGCTCATCAAATCACAACCCGAAACTCATACACTCTCCTATTTTCGTCACTCTCATCCCACTCAGAAATCAATGAAAAAATTGAAAAATTATTAACCTAACCTTACATTAGGGGTCATAAACAAAACCCATCTCCCAAAACAAAATTGGATCGGAAAATTTCCAACTACATAGGAAATGGGTCATACCAGAGGGCTTTCCGTCGATTTCGATATCAAAGTATACTCTGTGAGTCACCGTCGCCGGATTCTATAATGGATTCAGAAAGTGAATTCTGTTTGATAAAAAAGAAACACAGAAAGGGAGCGAGAGAGTAGAAACAGTAACTCACTTCTTCGACAACCTTTTGTTCCGATGAGATACTACCACCATCGTCTAAATGGTTCTGCAAAAACCAAAAGAAAATCAATACATTGAAGAACAAAGACAATTTGGATATTGAAATTGAGAACTCTGATTTCTTCCTTGAAGATGAAAAGAATAGGAAGATGAAAATGAAATCTTTTTACCAGAATCAAGACAATTGTGACAATCAGAAACAAAATCCATAAAAACACAGCTGAGAATAATCTCCTCAATGAGGTCATCTCTTCTACTTTTCTTCTCCTTGATCGCTTCGATTTTCAGGAAGCTCCCTCAACGAAGAACTTGGAAGTTATAATAATTTTGTGATTTGATAATTGGTAATTATTCTAAAAACAATATATATGTTTCCTTCAAACTTTGTCTTTTTTTTATTAAAAATTTAAAATTTAAATCGTGATCGGTTATTATACGTGTCTCTCGATTGTGAGAGACTATCATACATGTCTATATAGTAAAATTTTATAATATTTTGGTTTTTTTTTTGTTATATTTGAAATTTTGGTTCGTTTTCCTATATTTGAAAATAGCCTAAAAATGTTATGATGCACCATTTCTTCATCCTTTTAAAAATTGTGATAATTTATTTTTTTTTAAAAAAATTATTAAAAAATTATTTAATTATGTATAGAGTAAGAAGAGCATAGGACTTAAGTAAGGTGCAGTAGTATTGCTTTTTTCAAAAGTACTTCTGGAATAGAGAGTTATTACTATTTTGAACCAAAATTGAGATTTGAAATATGTGCAAAATGATTTGATATGAAGTGAGCAGGTTTCGAATCTCAATTTTTATTCATTATTTCAATTTTTCAATTTTCAAATTTCATTAAACTTTTTATTATGTTTCTACTTCCACGGTACTTTCAAAACTTTGATAAAATGTTAAGTGTAACCCCTTACAATTTTTTCTAAACTCAAAATAAAGTTTTGGAGCCAAGGAGAGAGCATAGCTCAATCGGGCATCTGTATATGTTGGCAACTACAAAGTTTGTGATTCAAATCATCTCATTCCTATTGTATTAAAGAAAATAAAAATAAAACATATTAAAGTAAAGTATATAGTTTTGGAGTAGTTTTGTAATTTAGAAAAATAAATAAAAACAACAAGGAAAAAATACTTTCTAGTCCCTAGGTTTTGAGTTTAGTTTATATTCAGTCTCTATGTTTCAAAATCTAACACTTCCTTGAAATCTTTCTTCTTTCTTTTAAAATATTGAAAAAGAAAACTCTAAAATGAGGTTTCTTCCTCTTTGTCTTAGCACTGGCGCTTCTTCTCCTTCCTCTATGGAAATGAAACGTTGGATTCCAAGAAATATTTCTTGAGTGTTTTAATTTCTTTTTATTTTTTTAGAAAGAACTTTTTGCCTTATTAGAATTAAAATAATCATATCATCAATCTATTTTGGTTTAAAATTAGTTCAGCCATCATCCTAGTCACCCTTCTGTTAAGTCACTATCGGTTTTTTTCATCTTAAGGATTAAAATTGAACATTATTGGAATATCGGAGATAAAAGTGTTAGATTTTAGAAGATAGAGACTAAATAGTAAATAAACCTAAAATCTAGGAGTCAAAAGGATATTTTTTTTTCCGAAAAACAATTGAACATTTACTTTTGTTGAATTAATCCTTCCAATTATTAAATTATTTTTAATAAAATGCGAACTGCAGTTCATGTAGCTTGATACATCATTTTAGGACAAAGAATGATTTTAAACCATAGGGGTATTAAGTCAATATCAAGAAGATCATTATTATGATTTTTTTAGTAGGAGGGTAGGAGATTCAAATCACAAATCTCTTAGTCACTAAAAATACTACATACAATTGAGTGGTCGCGTATGGTTAACTTTTAGTTAGTACTTTTTTTTATTTATTAAAAACTTTGTTTAAAAAAAAAAAATCAATACTCAAAAGTAATCTCCTTGTTTTCGGAAAAAGCCTTTTCAATGTTTTAAAACAAAGCATTAATTCATTTTTAAAAATGCTTAAAAATAAACATTTTACCCAAAAGGATTATTAAAATAATTTCAAAATTCCCTCGTCTATATAATACAAGGTTGTAAAAGGAAAACTGAAAATTTTTAAACCTATCGTTATGTTTATATGCACTTGTTGGGAGAACATAATATTAAGATAATAAAGAGATACGAAAAAAGTCATATAAACAAACATATACTAGTTTGTCCCAAACTCGAGATTACATCTACTTTTCTATAAATACTGGTTTTACTATTATGGAAATTGTAGTGGCTCTCACACTTGCACTACAAATTACCCTTCAAATAACCTAATAAAAGCTACTTGACTTCTAAGTACCACAACCTGATAGCTTGAGATGAACAACAAAGAAAGGACCTTCAACTTGACAAGAGAGCATACACAAATTCTCTTACTTCACCACTGTTGCATGATGAAGAAAACGTTAAAAGAAAAGCAACCACACAAAATGTCATTTTATTTAAGCATGCTATCAAATTAGAGACTCAACCTTTGACCTTGATAACTATCTTGGTCTTTCACTTTGATGCATGCACTTGCCTTGACAGCTTCATCAATTCATTCAAATATTTGACAATTGAGAGTTCACCGTAGTCATTGAAATCAACTTTCACTTTTTGACATTTTCAACTATTTTTGAAATGATAGATCATGGTTTGATTAATCGAATTTGGTTATTATGACTACGGGCTCAACTCTACCTTTACAAGCACTACGTGCAGCTTTAATTGGCATATGCTATCTCTTATTAATCTTTTGGCTAAATCTATACAATGTAGACTTCTTGTGGCCAACTTCCACCACCTTGGATCCAAAATCGAGTTTACACAGAGTGGTCAAACTCACACTTATAGTGTTCATCATCCAACTTGTTGGTATAAAAGAGATTCATCTTAATACTTACACGTACTTGACATCTTGCAATACTAAATTTGTCCATTCTTGGTCATCAAACCAACATCCCTATTTCACTGTGATCTTAGAAACTATATTATTCCCCCTCCTTACTATTAGACTACGATGTCCTATAGCGAAGGATGCAAACAAAAGCCATGGATTTTGGAAACTTTACCATTTCTCCATCCTCACTTGATCCCACAAAGAGTTATGAACAAACGCCTATCTAAAGTCTCATTTATAGATGTTGCATTGTGACAACCCAAATCATTGAGGTAAAGTCCCCTATTAAGTTAATGTAAGTCATCTGGCATCATTTGCAATTTGTTGAAAGTGGAGGAATTTAATTTTCAGTAGTAAAGATAATTTAATTTAAATTAAGGAATTAAGTTGTAAAATTGGTATTTGTAGTGGTTGGTGAGGTTTAGGTGGATTTAAGGAAATTTTTGGAGTCTGGCAAGAGATAATTTATCTTTGAAAAAAAAAGGGTAAATAACTAATAACAAAACAAAGGAAAAGGAGATTTTATTTTGTTTTGTTTGGGGAAAGGTAAAGGAGATTTTATTTGGATAGGGAAAAGAAAAAGGTGAAATTATTGGAAAGAGAGATTAGGGTTTATTATAAATAAACCTTTCTCGTTTTGCGTGCAGAGAAAGAAAAAAAAAAAAATAGTCTCTCCCTCGCGCGTTCTCGCCGCCCCCAGCCTTCTTTCTTCCTCTGCGTTCACGCGTTCTCGCCGCCTCTAGCTTTCCTTCTTCCTCTGCGTTCACGCGTTCTCGCCGCCTCCAGCTTTCCTTCTTCCTCTGCGTTCACGTGTTTTTGCCGCCTTCAACTCTCTTCTTCTCCTTCAGGGTCCACGCTCACCGCCGTCCTCCTCCAACAGTCGACGTCGCCATGAGTCTCGCCGCCGTAGTGGATTTGCTCTTTGTTGGTGGTGCTTGGCAGCATGGCGAAGATCGTGGTCTTTAGGGTAAGGCGTTGATGTTTTTCCTTGGCTACTCTTGTGGATTTGGAAATTCTAAATGTATTTTCTTTTGGAGTGTGTAGACTGTTGCACGAATTGGGCAGTTGGAAGGCAACTCTGAGATTAAACCATCCTTTAGGTAAGGATTCTCTTGAGGTAATTTTGGTTTCGTTTATGGGTTAGGTCGGTGATTAACTCAAGCTAGGAATTTTGCTTCCAATTTTTATTCAGGAGTATTTGCAAGGACCTACGGTGCGTTTAGCGATTTGGACCTAGGCTCAAGGTAAGTAGTCTTACTACCTGAACCGCCCTCAGGCCATATGTTTAGTTGCCATGATGTAGTAGGGTTCTAGAGCCACTTATGAGATACTATGCCTGTATGCGATTTTCCACGTCTTAAAATTATATGTGTCTGTTAGTGTATAAACATATGTTGTTAAATGTTTATGAACCTTACTGTTAGCTTATGAGTTCATGTGATGGAATGATTGTGAACTTTATTGATCATGTACGATGAGTAGTGGTGTCTCCCCTACGTTGGTTGGGTGTCCACAAGAGGTTGTGTTCCTTCGGGTTCACTAGAGGATGTGTTTCTTCGGGATCACCAGAGATTGTGTTCCTTCGGGATCACCAGAGATTGTGTTCCTTCGGATTCACCAGAGGCTGTGTTCCTTTGGGTTCACCAGAGGCTGTGTTCCTTCGGGTACACCAGAGGTTTGTGTTCCTTCGGGATCACCAGAGGTAAGTGTCTCCTTCAGGACTCACTAGAGGTTTGTGGGCACCAATGACCAACGGTGGGGCGGGTCTAACCATTCACTTATAGAAATATGATGTATGATAGATATGTACGTCTCACATGTTTGACGCACTTATTGGACATAGGTGCCTAGATTGACCCCCGGTAGTAGGGTTACTTACTGAGTAATAAAATTACTCATCCTTTCCTCTTATATATTTTTCAAGGAGGAATATGTCGGTGAATGACAATAAGAAACCTTGATGGCATCACGAGACCCGTAGCAGCTTCCGCTTAGTTTTGCAAGTTTTCTTTTTATGAAATTTTGTCCAACTATCCAGTTTTGTTTTGAGACTCGTCTCCCTATTCGTTTATGCTGATTTTTATCTGAAGCTTATTTTATTGTTTTCCTTAAGGGTACCCCGAACCAAAATTTCATTTATTTGCTATTGTGCTGATTTCTTGAATTAAAACAAGTAGAAATTTTCATGAAAAGCATGGGTCATTATTTACCATCCTGCATAGTGTCGTTTCTATGAATTGTTGCATGCACTGAGTAATGGTCCGATTAGTTAGTTGTTAGTCGAGTCGTTACACATTATTTATAACCCAATCAAATTAGTAGCTATTATTTTGTGTGTCACTCTCAACATAACCTAAGGCGTCATCCACTACATTTGCCTCGATGCTCCTAATCTTTTTATATCCTTTAACATCTTTCTAGAGTTACTTTGAAAATGACCTTTGTTATACCAATAAATACAATTTACTTCCTTATTTTTATTGTTTCACGTTTTTCTTACTGTTACTCGGATTATTCTCTACGTAACCAACAAATTCTGCAATAGATCCATTTGGACTAGATTTCTTCCAAGTTTTCCAACCTTGACAAACACACCATCACCCACCCACCTGCATATTAAAATAATTCTTAACTAGGTGATTCTTATTAACACAAGGTTTTTCATACCTATTTGTAAGTGTTTTCATTAGTTCAATTGCAATAGTTTTATTGACTACAAAGCTAGCTACGTTCATTGACAAACACGTCTTTATAGTTGCAACGACTCCTTCATTCAAAGTTTCCCATTCTCCATTTGATATTCCTTTTTGTCTAAAGCCTTATGCGAGGTTAAGTAGTCTTTGACTTGCATCTTCTAATACCAAAATCTTTTCCTATCCAACCTTACGACGACTCTCCAAAACTTGTCAAACTCATCACCCTTCAGATAGTCCAAACAACTATTAGACTTTCAAATAAACAACAAAGGACTCTCAACTCTCAACCAAAGGGATATCACAAATTCTTTACTTCACTCACTGTTGCACAATGAACAAACATTCAAAAAGAGAACCACCCAAATGAAGGTCTTTTTTCTTTATTGCCAACAAAGTCTTCAAATTGAGGTTTGTGCTGGGTTTCGCCTCACAATTTTAAATAATTACAAATATAGCAAAATTGCTCTCTCACTTATAGACTTTTATTGGTAATATGATCTCTCACCGATAGACTCTGAGAGTTGAATCTAAATTTTGCTATATTTATAAATTATTTTGCATTGTACTATATTTGCTAATACTTTTGGCATGATTGTTATATTTGCAACTACTCCAATATTATAACTAAGATCTAACGGCTCCAAATAAAATTATAAATTTACGGATTCAAGAATATACTTTATCTCTATGTTTCAAAATATTATATTTTTACTCTGGTTTAGGCGTATTATTTGGTCTTTAAAGTTCAAAATATTGCATTTTTACCCTTGAATCTTGAGTTTAGTGTGCACTTGGCACCGAAGTTTCAATATTGTATACTTTTACACCCATGTCTTTGTTAATACTCAATTTGGTATTTGACTATAATTTTCATTTAATTAATTTAAAATTGATAATTATCAATATTATAATTAATTTCTCATATTCATTTTATTATTTTTCATAATTAAATTAAATTATAATTTAATTAATGTTTAATGTAAAAATATTCATTTATTTTTATTTTAAGTGATTAAATAAATAAATAATATAAAAATATATTAAATAATACTAGTTTTAATTTATTACTACATTAATGGTTATTTAATTTTGGTTTCTATATCCTTGTTGAAAGAATTTCTTAAATTGTTGATAAAACTCCAAAATGACATTTTCTTTTGATCCAATTTTGTTTTTCTCCTTATCATTTAGGAAAGACAAAAAAATTTCAAGGTAGCAAACATTCTCGAGAATTTTTCTTAGATTCAAACTCATAACTGATGATAGAACTAGAATAGATATTTTCTGTTTCCTACTCACGCGAGCCCATATCCTTGCTTTTCGGTCAATCTCTAATTCTAGTCTTCCTCCCCAATCAAATATTATGGTGCCGGTATAGACTGAAATTTCGTTATGGTCCAATTCTGACCGGTAATAGATACCGAGGCTTTGCAATATCTGACTAATCACAATTCTATATAGTTCATTTACTATAGAAGTTTCTAGGGAATTCATTAGAGGAATGTTTCCAATAAAAATTGTTTGTTCTTGCATATCCCTATAGGTTTTCCAAATTAATCCTGCGGAAACGTATAATTTAGAAGAATATGTGAGCGATTCATATACAGCATCTCTTTCTTTTATCAATTAATTGAAATTCAATTTCTTGATCTGTATCTTCAATTTTTGGAAACTTAGAAAGTTCTTCAGTAAGCCATGATCAGTGAACCTATAAAAACCTTCAAATTGTATCTGATTAAACCCATGTATTGTAGATATTCTCTCATTTCCACCCCAAGCATTTTATTTATTTCCCATCTATAAAAAAAAGAAAAAAAAATTACATGAGATTTAGCTTCCAAACATTAATTATCTTGTATATCCAAAAACATACATTAATCATCTTAGTCATTTAAAACTCAAACATTTAAATGTCATATACTTAGTATAATTGCTCATTTTGAAAACAAAACACAATATTCAAAATTCAAAAATACAAGTATAATATTTTAAAATTTAAACATCAAACAGAAAAGTAAAAAAGTTATCTAATAAAAACAACATTCATGATATTATTCCTCGTAAGTGTGAGCAGGAGCTCATTCATGTGGGCTGGCCGCATGAATAATCCTACTTTAAAGTGCAAAATATATTCTCTTCGACCAACGTTGTTTAAAAATAATTACATGAATCCTTAAAGTTTTTAAATTATAAAAGTATATTAAATAACTAAATTTATCTCAAATCTTCCATCTTTAGTTAAAAACAAAAAAGACAAATCAATTCATACTCTCAATTTTGAGATTGAAACAAACAAAAACTGTTACCCATTCTAGAAATAATTTTCAAATATTTATGAAAGACAATATTGTAATTTTAAAAATATCAAGAATATATTTTCTATAAAGGACAAAATTTAAGAATATTATTTGTAATTTAGACATGAATTATATTATATAACTCATTTACACTTCCTTTCAAAGATTTGTTGTTTTGATTGCATTTATATATTGGTTAAATATGACCAAAGGACGGACTTCCTAATCATTTTAGCAATTTATTAAATAACAATAAAAGTGGGTGTCATTATCCAACATAGTATTTGGAATATGCTTTTTCATGTGCTAATCATTTTACATTTGATAATTTCTCAATCTGTCACAGGATTAAGCCAGATGTCCCCTCTCTAATCATGGCATTTCACATATATGTATATTGTGTTTTAATTAAAATATAAAAGAAATTGTAGTATATTTTAACAATGTTTTATATTTTTTTAATAAAAAAAAAATAAGACTTTCTGGAAAATTTAAATTCATTTCAACTTTTCCCACACACACATATAGAAATATTCAACTAGTTTTGGGTCTTTATAAAATTATTTTACGAAAATTGATTGAATCACTCTTTCCATATATCTACGTGAATAATTTTGTAAATGCTTATAATAATTTTTTAATTAGTATTATTTAGTATAAATATTACTTATCAATGCATTTAAAATTACATTTATATGAAATTTAAATCATAAGTTTAGTCCCTAAATTTTGAGGATTGTTACTAATAAATCCCTAAACTTTCAATTTTGACTCTAGTCACTTAAAAATGTCTAATATTCTATAAATTACTTCAGTTCTATATCTAATAAATCTAAGAAGAATAAAAATATATATTTTTTAAAGAAATATTAAATTTTTTTTTTTTAAATTAACCGTTTTATAAGACAAGAAAAAAAGTCTTGTCTAATTGAACCTTAAAATTTATATTTTTGTAGTAAATAGATACATTAATTTTAAAAAGATGTTTAACCGAACTTATTAAGCACAAAGTTAAAATTAATGTCTAATATAACACTTAACTTTTCACATTTATATGTAAGAAACGTATTAGATGCAAAATTGATATTTTAGAAATCAATTAAACACAAAAACTCAAAACTCAAAACTTATTATACATTTTTAAAGTTCAGGAACAATATAAACACAAATCTAGAAGTTCATGGCTAAACTTCTAACTTTGACATAACGTGCATACTTTCAATTCATGTAGAACTAACAAAAAATTGATTAACACGTTATAAATTTATTCTAAAAGTGAAAAATTAAGTTATAATATCATTTTCATTCTAAATTTCATTTAAAATTTATTGGAAATTCATAGATTAAAATTGAAAAATTGAAACTACACATTAATAGTAGATTATAGAGATTAAAATTGTCGTTTAATCTTAAACAAAACACATGGAAGACAGCGTGTGAGAAACAAAGAGGCATTTAAGGTTGCGAGTGGGCTTTTGTAATAAATGCTTCCTAACATTGTTTCTTCATACTCATCACAATGTGACAGAAAATACTCTCCCTCTAATATTTACTATTTTTTTTTTCCTTTTTAAAATTTTTTCTCCAAACATGATGATAATCTTCTAATTTACCCGAGAAATTATTAATGCTTTTTTATTAACTAAAACTCAAATAAATATGTTTTTTTAATAATTTGGATAAAATATTTTTAATAGATTTATTTTAAATTTTATTTAGGATTCATTTCATATGTTTTTATTTAGTTGTTAATATATTATGACTGATGGGAATATAATTTCAATCTAAATAATCTATTAATAATTTTTTAATTAATTTAATAACTAATAATTGTAAGTTTTTAAAAATAAATATTAGATTTATGAAGAAAAATATCTCTTTTTTAAATTATTAATATTAGAAATATGAGATGTTTTCAAATATAGAAAAATGAACCAAAATATTTATAAATATAGCAAATTTTACCGTCTATCTTGATATTTGTGATAGACTACTATTTGTGATAGACCGCAATAAACTACTATATGCTAATTAGTAGTCTATCGCAATTTATCGCAGTCAGGCTATGATATTTTGCTATTATTTGTAAATATTTTTAATAGTTTTGTCATTTAAAATAAATTCTTTAGAAATATATTTATTATTTAAATTGCAAGTAAAAGTTAATATTTATATAATATATATTTTTGTTTAAACTACCTATTATAGGTGATATATTTTTACTTTATTTTCTTTTATAATAAGAAACTATTTTTTTATTTATTATAAACCACTTTATATTATAAAATTGATAAACATATTTTATTGTCAATGGATACTGTCAATATAAAAATATAATATTAAAAAGAATCATTATTATTAATAAATATATGTTAAAAATTTAAAATTTAAAAATATCTAGAGTTAGTTTTGGTTTATATATAAGTAATTATGTAAAAAAATTTATAATGATAGAAACATCTAGGATGTGTACTTTTTAATTGGTCAATTTTTTTAAAAAATTTTCCCTATCACCAATTCATTAATTATCCTTATATAACTTTTCACGTCCCATCCTTTATAATAATTTTAAAACAAAGTTTTTAAACTTTTGTGGAAGTAAATGTTATAAAAAGAAAATTAGAGCTAATGAAAAAGGAGAAAATTATATAAAAAAAAAAAAATGACATTCTAAAGTTTTCATTTATTAATTAAATATTATTACATACAAAAATTGATTAATAATTAATTTATTATAACTTTCACATTCCATCCATTCAATTTCCATAGGTTTATTAAAATCAAATTAATTTATCTCATACCATATTCTTAATTCTTAATGAATTTTGTGACAACCCAAATCATTAAGGTAAATCCTCTTATTAAGTTAATTTAAGTCATTATGCATCAAAAGGAAATTATATTTATTTATATGTATTTATGTAGTTATTTAGTTTGAGGAGGAAAGTTTTAAAATTAGCATTTATAGTGGTTGGTGAGTCTCAAGTGGATTTAAGGAAATTGTTGGGAATTGGCAAAAGATAACTTACTTTGGGGCAAATAAAATAAATGAATTTGGTAAAGAAGATTTTATTTTATTTGGTTGGGGAAACAAAAAGGGAAAAAGTGGAATTAATAGGCTAAGGAGGGGAAGGGATTAGGGTTTATTTTAAACCCTCCTCGATTTGCATGTAGTCAATAAAAAGAAAAGAGAAAAGCTCTCTCTCTCACTCCCTCCCCGATCTTCATCGCCGCTGCTGCCTCCCTTCTTTTCCGTTCTCCCTCTACCCCACCATCTCTCTTCCTCTGCTCCGCCAACTCTCCCCCTCTCTGCCATCTCTCTCCCTCTCCGCCACCTCTCTCTCTCAGTTGCCGCTCGATTTCCGGAAGTTTCACGCTCAGAATCACGTTGTTTCCCGCGAGCTCTCGCTCGACCCTCGCTCTCTCGCTGGCTCTCACTCTCACGCTTCCCCGCTCTCACACTCGGAAATCACGCTCTCCACGCCAGATCACGCTCTCACGCTCTCAGACTCTCGCTCTCTCGCTGGCTCTCGCTCTCGCACAGAATCTCATTCTCGGCTGACCGACAGTCGCCAGATCAGTACTCCCTAAGTAAGTATCTCAACCTTGAGTAGGTTAGTGGCATATTTTGGCAATTATTTGGGAATAAGAATTAATTGGTAAATCTTAATAGGTGGTCGGCGATTGTTTTAGTCCGTAGGGTCAGAGGAAACTACAAGTTTGGTCATGTTCGGGTAAGGACTCCCTCGAACAAATTTTGAATTTGCTTATGATAGGTTAGGCTTGATGAATAACTTGAGTTAAGGGAATTTTATTCCCAATTTGTTCAGGAATTTTGCAAAAGTTGCAGTGTGGTTAGCTTCATGGATCAACCCTCAAGTAAGTGATCTTACTACTTGAACCGCCTTCGGGCCATATGTCTAGTTACCATGATGTAGTAGATTTCCAAAGTCACGTATGATATAAGATGCTTGTATGAAATTTTCATGTCTTAAAGTTGTATGTGCCTGATAGAGTATAAGCTTATACTATGAGACGTTCATGAACAGTACTGTTAATGTATGAATTCATGGAATGGAAGGAGTGCGAATTTGATTGATCATGTATGATGGGTAGTGGTAACTCCCCTACGTCGGTTGGATGTCCACAGGAGGTTGTGTTCCTTCGGGATCACTAGAGGATGTGTTCCTTCGGGTTTACTAGAGGTTGTGTTTCTTCGGGTTCACCAGAGGTTGTGCTCTTTCAAGTGCACTAGAGGTTTGTGTTCCTTTGGGATCACCAGAGGTTGTGCTCTTTCGAGTGCACTAAAGGTTTGTGTTCCTTCGAGATCACCAGAGGTAAGAGTTTCCTTCGGGGCTCTAGAGGTTTGTGGGCATCCATAACCAACGGTGGGGCGAGTATAACCATTTCCCTATAGAAATATGATAGATATGCATGTCTTATGTTTGACGCACTTAAAGGACTTAGGTGCCTAGCCCGACTCCGGTAGTGGGGTTACTTACTGAGTAATATAATTACTCATCCTTTCATCTTATATGTTTTTCAGGTAAAGGAAGGAACGTGCCGACGAATGACAAGAAGAATTCTTGATGGCATCACAGGATCCGTAGTAGCTTCCGCGTGGTCTTGCATGTTTTACTAAAATTGTTGTCCAACTGTCGAATTTGTTGAGACTCGGCTATTTTTTTATTTATGTGGATTTTTCATTCATTGATTTTATTAAGGGTACCCCGAACCAAAATTTCTTTGTATTTATTAATGTGTTATTTTCTTGAGTTAATATAAGTAGGAATTTTCATGAAAAGCTTTGATCCTTCTTCACTATTCAGCGTAGTGTCGTTCTTTGAAGTTTTGCATGCATTGAGTAATGGTCCGATTAGTTTGTATAAGTCGGGTCATTACAAATTTTATGTTACATTTTTTTTCATGTAAATTAAATATATATATATATATAGTTTTCTTCATCATCTTTTTTCAAAAGAAAAAAAAAAATTGGAATGATTTTTAAAGTTATTTTCCACTTTTGAGCCATTAGATTTTCTAATTACTTTGTTTGTTTATTACAAATTATATAGATTCTGATGCTAATTTTTTTTAGATAATATAACTTTTCAAACTCAATAAAATTGATTTAATAATTTGGTTTCATATTATACTTAAAATTAATTCTTTAAATTATTTGTGAATGAAGTAATAAAACTTTGTCTGTTCCATCATTTTAGTTCTTAATTACAACTTTTTATTTTTAATATATTGTTGACAATTAATTAATTAATTTACTGATTATAATTTATTAAAATTTTCTTTGGGCATAAGATTACATAATTTTTTATTCAAAATAAAAAGAACATGTATAAGAGATTGATCTATTGTTTTTCTAACCATCATTTTCAACAAAAAATAATAATAATAATAATGATATACTAATATAAAAGAAGACTTAGAAAAAGTAACCAAGAAAATTCAAGATACTAGCTATACACATTCTTCAAAATAGATAGACTAATGAATTTTTCATTTAAAATCTTATTCAAATCCATCAAAGTCAAGGTGCATTATTTGCAACTTGAATCTACTAATGCTTTGAGATGTTTTGAAGATTGAAGCTTTAGGTGATGGTGGAGAATACTTATCATGAAAACTCATTTTTTTAGTAGTAGAAGTAAAGTTACAAAATTTTTTGAATTATAAAACTATTACATTTTTATTTTTGAATTAAATTAAAGGAAAAAAAAATAAGTATAAGAAACTTTTTACCTTCCAACATTTGAGTTCATATTATACTTATTATTGATAGTTAATAGTTAGTTAATTGTGTATTTTATCAATAACTAATATAATTATTTATATATTATTTATAACTAATCTTTAATTGCATCATTTGTAAATAAGTAAGTTAAGGAATGGACAAAAGTGTCCAAAAAAGTTTTTTCGAAATCCTCACTTTTTAATATATTGTAGATTAGTTAAATTATGACCGTTTGATATAAATTAATGTCTAGATAATTTTGGTTCAATTATATAAAGGGAATTTGCAATAGGTAGTAATTTAAGAATATGATTTTACAAGCATGTTGTAACGACCCGACTAATACATCCTAATCAGACCATTACTCAATGCATGCAAATTTCAAGAAAAGACACGACGCTGAGTAATAAGAAAGAAACAATGCTACTTACGGAAATTTCTGTTTTATTTAACCCATATAGAAAGAATTTTTGGTTCGGGGTACCCCTAATAAAATCAACAAAATTCCATGAACAGAAAACAAAAAAAAATCCATATACAAAATAAAAGACAAGCCTCAAAAAAATGCAGTGCTAGGCGGAAGCTACTATGGGTCCCGTGAAGCCATCAAGGATTCCTCTTGTCATTCGCCAGCACGTTCTTTCCCTTACCTGAAAAAAAATAAGATGAAAGGGTGAGCAATTATATTACTCAGTAAGTGACCCCACTACCGGAGCCGGGCTAGGCACCCAAGTCCTTTAAGTGCATTAGTCATACGACAAGCATATCTAACATACTTTTACAGGGAACTGGTTATACTGGCACCCAAGTCCTTTAAGTGCATTAGTCATAAGACAGACATATCTAACATACTTTTATAGGGAACTGGTTATACTCTCCCTACAGTTGGTTTTGGATGTCCACAAACCTCTGGAGCCCCGAAGGAACTCTTATCTCTGGTGATCCCGAAGGAACACAAACCTCTGGTGATCCCGAAGGACCACAACCTCTAGTGAACCTGAAGGAACACAACCTCTAGTGACCCCGAAGTACCATAACCTCTGGTGAACCCGAAGGAACACAACCTTTAGTGATCCCGAAGGACCACAACCTCTGGTGAACCCGAAGGAACACAACCTCTAGTGACCCCGAAGGACCACAACATCCGGTGAACCCGAAGGAACACAACCGCTAGTGACCCCAAAGGACCACAACCTCTGGTGAACATCCAACCGGCGTAGGGGAGTTACCACTACCTAGCATACATGACCAATTAAATTCTCACTCCTTTCCTTCCATGAATTCATACATTAACAGTGCTGTTTACAAACATCTCATAATACAAGCATATGCATTTCACATACATCCTTTAAAACATGGGAATTTCATACAAGCATGCTATCTCACATGGGGCTTAGAAATTTTACTCATCATGGCAACTAAACATATGGCGGGAAGGCGATTTAGGTAGTAAAACCACTTACATTGAGACTAGGTGCAAATAGCTAACTAAGTAGCCAATTCTCACAAAATGCTTGAGTTAAAAACCCAAAGTGCAACTAAGCCACAATCTTCTTCCATACTTCAAACAATGAGTCCAACCAAAATGGACCCTTAAACCCACTTGGACAGCTTGTTTCTGATTCCAAAATCCATGGAAGCCTGAATCTAAAATCCAACCTCAATGAGTAACAACAATTAAAACCAATTCACGAAATTACGAGAAAATCAACAATACTTACCCAAACAGTCCTGACCTAACCAAGTCTTGAAATCCTAGCGTAACTCACGAAAAGAGATAATGCCAGAGAGAGCAGCTGGGCAACAACTTGCAAACCCATTGACATCCAAGATTGGCTTAAGTATATATATATATATATATATATATACTTCTTTAAATTCTCTTTCCTTTTCCTTTTCCAGAACCCTAAATATATATATTTAAATTTACATTTTCCTTTGCCTTTTCCTTTTCCTTTTCCCAAAACAAAACACAATTTATTTAATATAATATTCCTCAACCCATCAAATCAAATCTTTTCCAACCACCACTTAATAATTTATTTAACCAAAATATCTTCTAACAAATCAATTCCACAACTTAAATTCAATTCTAACTTAGCCTCATATTTTCTTAAATTAATCAAGTTCTTAAATCCCACTCAATTTCTAATTTAAATCCAACTTTTAAATCTCTCCCAAATAAATTCAATTTTCCACTAATTGAATCAAATCCAAATCTTTTTATCACGATTACTTTAAATTGAATTATTTTCTCAACATAATCCATTTAAAGCTTCAAAATTCAAACAACTAACCAAATAATTTAAGAAAATAAATTTTAAAAAAACAAATTACTTGAAAATTTGGGATGTCACACATGTCTTCAACATTTCAAACTTTGCATATATGAAAAAGTCTTTAATTTTGATATTTTGTTTATTTGTTTTTCCGAAATGGTCCTATAAAAATTTCAACCTTCTTTTTTTATTTCCTTCTTCTTCCATATTTCTACAATGTAAGTGTTCAACGAGATTTTCGGAGCAATTTAATTCGTGGAATTTGAATTTCGTATTTGTATTTGTATTAATTTAAGTGTTGTAAGTACAATCTCTAATGTATAAAAATAATCAGTTTAGTTCGTTTATGAAAATTTTAAATTACTTTCTAATAAATTATTTGGACTAAAATTTAATTAAAAATCCCATTAAACATCCTTGTTGCCTTCAACTTGTCCAACTTATTAAATCAATTCTTAAAATTCTCGAAGAATTGATTAAAGTCTTGTACGCTTTAGAATGTCTTCATCTTGTTTTCAAAACTTCGAATCTCTTTATAGTCTTAATTGGTCTTTAAAGATTCTAATCTCTCTGTCTCTCCCTTTTTTTTTTTTTCTTCCTTTTTTAATATAAATACGTTATATTTATAAAATGTCTACAACACACTATTTTGAAAATAATAGATATTCTTATAACTTTGGATGTCTTTAAAGTACGGAAACTATGAACTATTTCTAAAGGTCGGAGATCAAGATTGTATTTTTGACCTAAAATAAATAATATTTTATTGCCAACTATGACATTACATTGAGCTGATAAAACTCTAAGGATAATATCAATATTTTGGACACTTCTTTTTAATTCCAAGTATAGAGCTCCAATTGACAAAGTAACACAAATAAAAGTTAATTTTTAAAAAGAAAAAGGAATAAAAATATAGAACGTGCAATAAATCTTCCATTGGGATATGGTCAGAGAGGAAACAACAAAAGCAAACCATGAAAGTTTTGTCTAGGAATATTGTTTTCGTGGCTTTTAAGTTTTGACTTATCATTTCGTAACTCAATCGATGTGAACGTTGATTATTAACTTTAAAGTTTTGAAATTTAATCCTCCATGGTACGTGTAGTTAAAAAAATTAAAAATTTTATATATTTATAAACGGTGGTGGTAAAAAAAAAAAAAAAAAAAAATTTAATTTTTTAAAAAAAAAAATTTAATTTTTTAAAAAAAAAAATTTAATTTTTTAAAAAAAAAAATTTAATTTTTTAAAAAAAAAAATTTAATTTTTTAAAAAAAAAAATTTAATTTTTTAAAAAAAAAAATTTAATTTTTTAAAAAAAAAAATTTAATTTTTTAAAAAAAAAAATTTAATTTTTTAAAAAAAAAAATTTAATTTTTTAAAAAAAAAAATTTAATTTTTTAAAAAAAAAAATTTAATTTTTTAAAAAAAAAAAAAAAAAAAAATCTAATTCTCTATAAACATAAATGTTTTTAGACAAGAAACTAAAAATAAGAAATGGAAAGTAAATTGGATATCAAATCCTTTGTATTTATCTTCCATTTTGGAGAGAGAGAAAAGGGCTAAAAATCTAGAACATGCAAGATATCTTCCGTTGAGATTTGGTCAATGTAGGAGAGGAATAAAACAACCCCTTAAATTATCTATATATATATAATTAATTAATTTGATTCCTTCGATTTTCTTTTTTATTTGTTTGTGAGGTTGACTTATCGAATTAAATCTTGAGAATTATGAAATTATGATTTTTTTTAAGTAGAAAAAGATACGAGAATTCAATCATATACCTCTTGATTGCTATGCTAGTTAAGTTATGCTTGTTTGGACTATGAAATTAGAATTTAAGAAATGCATGTTCTAGAATTGTCAAGCATAATTTTAAAAAAAAAAATTTAAAAATAAATATTTTTATGAAACACACTTTAAAAATTTTAAAAAAAAAAATTTAAAAATAAATATTTTTATGAAACACACTTTAAAAATTATGCTTATTTCTTCCTTCTTTGTCCTTTTATTTGGAATAGGAATTTGGGTAGAAATGATTTTAAATTCCAAAATTTTAACATATGAAAATTAATAATTAAATTCTTATTTGCATTTGGATTAAAGTGATTTAAAAAGAAAATTTTCTCGGTATACAATTGTTTTTCTTTTAATTTTTCTTGTTTATTCGATTTATACAAAAGAAAATCTTTTTAGTTTTCAAATTTTGACTTATTTTTTTAAACCATTGGTAAAAAGTAGATAACAAAGAAATAAATTTAAAGAGAGAAATAGTGTCTATAGGCTTAATTTTCAAAAACAAAAACAAAAAACGAAATGGTTACGATATGTGGCCTAAGTGATTTGAATCCTCCCCAAATCTAGAGGTTCTAAATATGAGTTAAAGAAACACTTGCATTTTTAGTTAAATTATTAAAAAAATAAATAAAATCAAGATTGTTTAATTGAGTTTTTGGTTTTTAGTTTTTGAAAAATTCATCTGTTTGGTATCTAATTGAGTTTCCTATTTTTCAATTTTAAAAACGTTTTTGAAATTGGAAAGAACTTTTTTCTTAAAAAAAAGAAAATGAAAAATCATTTTAAAAAACGCATGTGCTTCTTTGAACTAATTTTGCCTATGTGGTCTAGTGGCAAAGAAAGCTGCTATATAATCTTTTAGGTCTTCCATTCAATTCTTAGAAACTCTATAAGAACACAATTTTAATGTTCAAACCCTTCATCTGAGTGTGTTTTTTTGAAAAATGACCCAACATTTGGAAAGATATGTTTTTACTGAAGGGTATGAATAAATTAAAATTAGGCAAATTATTTTAAATAACAAACTTGTTGAAAATATTTACAAATAATAGCAAAATATCATAGTTTATTTGTGATAAATCGCATTAGATCGTGGTAGACTATTATCTGTGCTCATCATGACATAGATAGTGTAGTTTATCGCGGTCTATAATGCATAGATAGTAAACTTTGTTATATTTGTGAATATTTTGGTTCATTTTCTTATAGTCATGTCTCTATTATCTGTGTAATATTTCAGTTGAATCACTGTTGTAAATCAACATCAATTTATTTGATTTTTTTTCCCTTTTTGTATTAGTGTTGTCATAAATAAATTGAAAGTTTGATTATGTTATTGGAATAGGTGAAAGAATTATTTTAATAAACTTTTCCGAAGTATATTCACAATCAAAAGACAGGATTAAATTCATTAAACGAACGACATAATCCTCGATATAATAAAATTACAAATCAATTTTTTTTTAAGAAGTTATGTTTTTTAAATTTATACATGCATACCACGGAGTAATAAACTAGTTTATTCAAATATGCAGATAATACGGTATGAGTTTCTAGAATCAATTTTACCTTAAGCTTCATTTTTAAATAAAAATTAATATGAAATCTATAAAAATGTACAAAAATATATATTAATTTTTTTAAACAAATATATATTAATTTATTGAAATAATAATAAGATATATTTATTTTAAATATGCATTAATTTATTATTTTGGCAAAATTTAGGAGATCATGAGTAGATATTTGAGAAGTTTTGTTCAAATATTGAGTTACAAACAAATAAATGTGATAATAATATTTAAAAAATGAATTAATATAATAATAAATAAAAGAAAATTTATTTTAAATGACAAAATTGTTGAAAATATTTATAGATAATAGCAAAATATTACCGTCTATCTGCGATAGATCACGGTAGGCTACTATCTTTGACACAGATAAACACAGATAGTAGTCTATCGTTGTAACGACCTGACTAATACAATCTAATCGAACCATTACTCAATGCATGCAAATTTCAAGAAAGACACTATGCTGAATAATTAGAAAGAAACAATGCTTCTCATGGAAATTTCTGTTTATATAAACTCCAGAAAAAAAAAAAACAATGCATAAACATATAAAAGGAAATCTTGGTTCGGGGTACCCCTAATAAAATCAATAAAATTTCATGAACAGAACTCCACATATCAAATAAATGACCAGCCTCAAAACAAAATTTGACAATTGGACAAAACTCATTAAAACATGCAATACTAAGCGGAAGCTACTACGGGTCCCGTGAAACTATCAAGGATTCCTCTTGTATTCGCCAGCACGTTCTTTCCTTTACCTGAAAAAAAGTATAATGTAACGACCCGACTAATACATCCTAATTAGACCATTACTCAATGCATGCAAATTTTAAGAAAAGACACGACGCTAAGTAATAAGAAAGAAATAATGCTACTTACGAAAATTTCTGTTTTTATTTAACCCAAGAAAAACAATGAATAACCATATAGAAAGAATTTTTGGTTCGGGGTACCCCTAATAAAATCAACAAAATTCCATGAACAGAAAACAAAAAAAAATCCATATACAAAATAAAAGACAAGCCTCAAAAAAATGCAGTGCTAGGCGGAAGCTACTATGGGTCCCGTGAAGCCATCAAGGATTCCTCTTGTCATTCGCCAGCACGTTCTTTCCCTTACCTGAAAAAAAATAAGATGAAAGGGTGAGCAATTATATTACTCAGTAAGTGACCCCACTACCGGAGCCGGGCTAGGCACCCAAGTCCTTTAAGTGCATTAGTCATACAACAGGCATATCAACATACTTCAGTAGGAAACTGGTTATACTGGCACCCAAGTCCTTTAAGTGCATTAGTCATACGACAAGCATATCACCATATTTCAATAGGAAAACTAGTTATACTAGCACCCAAGTCCTTTAAGTGCATTAGCCTTAAGACAGACATATCTAACATACTTTTATAGGGAACTGGTTATACTCTCCCTACAGTTGGATTTGGATGTCCACAAACCTCTGGAGCCCCGAAGGAACTCTTACCTCTGGTGATCCCGAAGGATCACAAACCTCTGGTGATCCCGAGGGACCACAACCTCTAGTGAACCCGAAAGAACACATCCTCTGGTGACCCCGAAGGACCACAACCTCTGGTGAACCCGAAGGAACACAACCTCTGGTGACCCCGAAGGACCACAACCTCTGGTGAACCCGAAGGACCACAACCTCTGGTGACCCCGAAGGACCACAACCTCTGGTGAACCCGAAGGAACACAACCTCTGGTGAACATCCAACCGACGTAGGGGAGTTACCACTACCCAGTACTCATGACCAATTTAAATTCTCACTCCTTTCCTTCCATGGATTTATACACTAACAGCGTTGTTTACAATCATCTCATAATACAAGCATAAGCATTTCACATACATCCTTGAAAACATGGAAAAATCATACAAGCATGCTATCTCAATGGGGCGTAGAAGTATTACTCATCGTGGCAACTAAACATAAGGCGGGAAGGTGGTTCAGGTAGTAAAGTCACTTACCTGAGCAATTATATTCACTTATCCACACGGCAGTCTGTTGGAAAGTTCTTGGTCCACCAAGTGTGACTTAGCTTGCAGTTGCCCCAATCCTTTTTACCCAACACAATTCCCGGCCACCTAAGAGAATTTTTATCACATAAGTCTCAAGCATCAACAGTTTAACCAAATTATGCTATAAATTTTCCTTGGGTCCGAGGTACTTACTCGAATGCTACCGGTTTGGCGACGAGTAATCAGGCGAGTGTTTGATTGAAACGGCAGCAACGGAGCACCGGCGGCGGAAGAGAGAGAAAATAGGCGGTGGAAGAGAGAGAAACCGGCGGCGGTGCAAAAGAGAGAGAGAGAGAGAGATTGAAGCCGGCGGCGCTGCTGTTAATGAAGCCGGCAGCCGCGAGGGAGAGGAAGAACACCCGGCGGCCGGCGGCGCTGCAAAGAGAGAGAGAGAGAGAAATCGCGGCGCTGCAATGAGAGAGAGGAAGACCGGCGGCAAGGCTGCTGGTTCGCGGCGGCGACGAGAAGGAGAAGGCAAACGAGCCGGCGGCGGCGGTCCACTTGCGAGGAAGAAGACGAAGAAGAAGAAGAAGAAAAGAGGGAAGTCGGCGGCGGCGGGTGAAGAAGAAGAAAAACCAGGGGGGCAGCGCGCACGCGAGGAAGGAGAGAAAAATCCCTTTTTTCTTTTTCTTTTTTTTTATTTTGGCACGCAAATCGAGACCTATTTATAAAAAACCCTAATTCCCTATTCCTTCCTCTTTTCCCCTTTTCTTTTCCAACCAAACAAAATAAAAACAAATAAAATCTTCTACAACCAAGATTTACTTCAATTATCCAAATAAAATCAAATAAAATCTTCTACAACCAAGATTCACTTTAATTATCCAATCCCACCAAAATTAATCACCTTATTTTACTTGCCCCAAGATAAAATTATCTCTCTTTTTCTAAATTCCAAATTTTTCCTTAGCTCAAATTTCGAAATTTTCCATCTTAGCTTAAATAAAGGCATGAATACATAAAGATAACTATATTATTTTTTCACACATAATAACTTAAACTTATTTACTAGGAGGATTTACCCCAGATGAATGGATGAGTAATTATATTACTCAGTAAGTGACCCCACTACTGGAGCCGCATCAACCATAAGACATGCATATCTAACATACTTTTATAGGGAACTGGTTATACTCGCCCTACAGTTGGTTTTGGATGTCCACAAAGCTCTGGAGCCCCGAAAGAACTCTTACCTCTGGTGATCCCAAAGGAACACAAACCTCTAGCGTACTTGAAGGAGCACAACCTCTAGTGAACCCGAAGGAACACAAACCTCTAGTGAACCCGAAGGAACACATCCTCTAGTGACCCCGAAGGACCACAACCTCTAGTGAACCCGAAGGAACACATCCTCTAGTGACCCCGAAGGACCACAACCTCTAGTGAACCCAAAGGAACACATCCTCTAGTGACCCCGAAGGACCACAACCTCTAGTGAACATCCAACCGACATAGGGGAGTTACCACTACCCATCATACATGCTCAATCAAATTCGCACTCCTTCCATTCCATGAATTCACACATTAACAGTACTGTTCATAAACATCTGATACTACAAGCATATGCATTATCATTCACATACATCCTTTAAACATGGGAATTTCATACAAGCATGCTATATCACATGGGGCTTAGAAATTCTACTACATCATGGCAACTAAACATATGGCGAGAAGGCAGTTCAGGTAGTAAGACCATTTACCTGAGGATTGATCCATTAAATTATCCACACGACAGTTCTTGCAAAATTCCACGGCAGTTCTTGCAAAATTCCTGGACAACTGTGAATAGAATTCCCCAACTTAAGTTAGTCCACAAGCCTAGTCTATCCTAAGAGAACTTTTTGTTCGAGAGAGTCCTTACCCAAACGTGACCAACTCGTAGCTTCCTCCGACCCTACGGACTAAAAAAATCGCCGGCTACCTATTAAGATGTACCAAATAAATTCGAAATTCCCGATTATTCATCAAAATATTCAACTAACCCCAATCGGGTTTGAGATACTCACTTAGGAGGGTACTGATCTGGCCGGGCTAGCAAGAAACCACAACCGGGAACACGTTTCCGAGCTAGAGCAAAAAGCTGGGCGAAGGAGAGCGTGAGACGCAAAGAGCTTGCGGCGGCAAGAGTGCGTGAGACGCGGAGAGCTTGCGGCAGCAGGAGTGCGTGAGACGCAGAGTGCTTGCGGGAGCGGGAGTGCGGGACCTTTACTTTGGTCGTGAGACAAGCGATAGAGATTGAGGGAGATGGTTGCAGAGAGGGAGAGAGAGATGGCGGCAAAAAGGGAAATAGATGGCGGCAGAGAGGGAGAACGGAAGAGGAGGGAGGCTACCAAATTTATTACTTCAACCGAATAAAATAAAATCTCCTATAAAATAAAATCTCCTTCAATTACTCCAATCCTATAAAATCTCCTATAAAATAAAATCTCCTTCAATTACTCCAATCCTATAAAATCCCCTATAAAATAAAATCTCCTTCAATTACTCCAATCCTACCAAATTTATTCAATGAAATTATTCTTTACCAAATCCCAAAAATTTCCTTTAACTCTAATTTTGAGACTTTCCAACTTAGCCTAAATAAATGCATGAATACATATAAATAACTATACTTTCCCTTTCATACATAATAACTTAAATTAATTTACTAGGAGGATTTACCTCAACTATTTGGGGTTGTTACAATCATAATATAGAAAAACACAAATAATAGTCTATCATGATCTATTGAAAATAGATAGTAAAATTCTGCTATATTTGTAAATATTTTGGTTCATTTTCTTATATTTGAAAACAATCCTAAATAAAAATTAACAGAAGACAATAATATATTTTATTGATACATTGATCATACACTCTTTTGTGAATGTAAAATTATATAAAACAAACTGTATTATTTAATTATATTTTTCAGATGTCAATTTATTGAAAATAAAAAAACAATAATTAAGATATATTGTGAGATTATTTTTGTAACAATCCCAAATCTACTTAATAAATTTAAGTTATCATGAATGAAAAGGAAAAAAAAAAAATAATAAATAAATAAATATGATTATTCATTCATGCATTTATTTAAGCTGAGATGGAAATTTCAAAATTTGAGTTAAGAAAATTTTTGGGATTTAGAAAAAGGATGATTTTATCTTGGGGCAATAAATTAAGGTGATTAATTTTTGGTAAGATTGGATAATTGAAATAAATCTTAATGGTAGAAGATTTTGTTGGATTTTATTTGATTTGATTTTATTTGGTTGAGAAAAGAAAAAAAAAGGGGAAAGTGGAAGGATTTGGGAGTTAGGGTTTGTTTATTTAAACCTCGGTTTGCGTGCCATTTAAAACAAAAAAAAAAAAAAAAA
>QLSR01001494.1:1239742-1265747 GCA_031780015.1 Citrullus colocynthis
TTTGGGTTTTATTCAGGTGTTAAATTTTGTTTTGAGGCTTGCACTTTTGTTTTTTTTTTGTGTTTGGATTTCCTGTCCATGAAATATTATTGATTTTTATCAGGGGTACCCCGATCCAAAATCCTTTCTATGGTTATTCATTGTTTTCTTTGGTTAAATAAATAAAAATATCCATGAGTAGCATCTGTTTCTTTCTTACTACTCAGCGTCGTGTCTTTTCTTGAAATTTGCATGCATTGAGTAATGGCCTGATTAGGATGTATTAGTCGGGTCGTTACAGTTGGTATCAGAGCCCAGAGTTTTGGGTTCTGTAGACTGACTTACTAAGTAAGTCGAAGGGTTCCCATGATCATCAGGAGGTCCTTGGTCATCGCCAGGTGCGTGTTTTTCTAATACATGTCTTTAGAATGTTATGCCTATGATGTGCTAGTTTAACCGTGTATGGATACCTTGAAGTGATACTTTAGCAAGGAAATTGATGGTGTTTATTGTCCGTAAATCAGGAATGGTTCGCGGAGGTAGAGGGCGAGGTAGAGGCAGGAGGGGTAGGGCAAGGGGTGTACCAAACCCCCAAGTCCAGGACCCTATGGAGCAAGGTATCCCTGCACCACAAGAACCTCCACCGCCGCAGGACCCCGTTAGGCAGGAGGAGCAGGGAGCCAGGGCTAGGGGACGACCTCGCAACGTGCCTGAGCTGCCCCAGGCACAAGTTCCGCCAGTGGCCCAGACTGATTTCGCTGCAGTAGTGGCTCAGATAGGGGAGACTGTTACCGCCACTTTGCTAAGCAAGATTCAGGAGTTAACTCGCGCCGCGGTGGCAGAGCAGTTAGCTCAACAAACACCCGCACCTCAGGCACCGGAACAGCCAACTCCGCCCCTTCAGGTGCCGGCCCAGCACCAGTTTTATCAGGATTTGTCCCCGGAAGCAAAACATTTGAGGGACTTCAGGAAGTACAATCTGCGTACTTTTGATGGGTCACTGAAGGACCCTACCAAGGCGGAGATGTGGCTATCGTCCATTGAGACCATCTTTCGGTATATGAAGTGCCCAGAGGACCAGAAGCTACAGTGTGCGGTATTTGTTTTGACGGATGACGCCGAGATCTGGTGGCAGTCAGCAGCAAGGTCCGTGGTTACCACAGGAGGATCGATTACCTGGGCTCAATTCAAGGAGAGATTCTATGAGAAATACTTCTCCACCAACACGAGGTACAATAAGCAGCTAGAGTTCATGAGGCTGAAGCAGGGAGTCATGTCCGTCGAGGAGTATGAGCAGGAGTTTACCAAGCTGTCCCGTTTTGCCCCCAAGATGGTGGCTACTGAGGAAGACAAGACAGAATGCTTTGTCCAAGGCTTGAAAGATGGGTTAAGGGGCCTCGTGCAAGCCCTGGAACCCAGCAGTTATGCCGCAGCGCTTCCGGCAGCAGTGAGGATTCACTCCCGTGCCGGAGAAGAATACATCAGAGCTGTGTCCTCAGGACCCTCCTCAGGCCAGAAAAGGAAGTTTGAACAGAAAATCCCAGAATTTCATCCAAAGAACCGGGCAGACAGGCCCATACAGCACTTTAGACAGCAGCCTTCGGCCTCAGGCTTAGTGGAGAGAGAAAAGCCAGTTTGTGGCTCCTGTGGAAGAAGTCACTGGGGGAAATGTTTGGCAGGATCAGGAGTTTGTTTTCGGTGTGGCCAGGAGGGCCACGTGTCTAGCAGGTGCCCAAGAAAGGGAACAGCAGATGGCAAGGGGCAGTATGCAAGCACCTCTCGGGGGGACTCTGGCAGGATGCAGCAGCAGCATGGTCGGGCCTATGCCACGACTCGGCAGGAGGCTGACAAGGCAGGCACGGTGGTAACAGGTATGCTTCCTATCTTGGGGTATCGTGCCCTAGTGTTGTTTGACTCAGGCTCTTCACACTCGTTTATTTCTGCTGTGTTCGTTGAGCATGCTATGCTAGAGTTAGAACCCTTACCTTTTGTATTATCGGTCTCTACCCCATCGGGGGAGATCTTGTTGGCAAAAGAAAAGATAAAAGCCTGTCGGGTAGAAATAGCAAATCGAGAGTTAGAGGTTACCTTAATTGTCTTGGCCATGCGGGACTTCGACGTCATCTTAGGCATGGACTGGTTGGCTGCTAACCATGCCAGTATAGACTGTGCGAGAAAGGAAGTGATTTTCACTCCTCCGTCACAGCCCAACTTCAAATTTAAGGGAGCAAGCACGGTGGTCCTACCCAAGGTCATTTCGGCTCTAAAGGTCCGCAGACTACTCAACCAAGGTACCTGGGGTATTTTGGCCAGTGTGGTAGACGTAAGAGAAGATGAGGCCACCCTGACTTCAGAACCTGTGGTACGAGACTATCCGGACGTTTTTCCAGAGGACCTTCCAGGCTTACCCCCAGTTCGGGAGATTGACTTCGCCATAGAGGTGGAGCCCGGTACGGTTCCCATATCCAAGGCTCCTTATCGTATGGCTCCAGCGGAGCTGAGGGAGCTGAAGGTACAGCTGCAAGAGTTGCTTGACAAGGGCTTTATTCGGCCGAGTGTGTCACCTTGGGGGGCACCAGTGTTGTTCGTGAAGAAGAAGGATGGTTCGTTACGCCTTTGCATTGACTACAGAGAGCTGAACAAGGTGACTATCAAAAATAAATACCCTCTCCCCAGAATTGACGATCTCTTTGACCAGTTGCAGGGAGCCACTGTTTTCTCAAAGATTGACCTTCGGTCAGGATATCATCAGTTGAGAATAAAGGACAGCGACGTTCCTAAGACCGCTTTTCGTTCCCGTTATGGACACTACGAATTCATCGTTCTGTCCTTTGGTCTAACGAATGCCCCTGCAGTATTCATGGATCTAATGAACCGGGTGTTCAAGGACTTTCTGGACACTTTCGTTATCGTATTCATCGACGATATTCTGGTATATTCCAAGACGGAGGAAGAGCACGAGGAGCATCTGCGAAAGGTTCTCGAAACCTTAAGGGCACATAAGTTGTATGCCAAGTTTTCTAAGTGCGAATTCTGGTTGAAGCAGGTATCCTTTTTAGGGCATGTGGTGTCCAAGGATGGTGTCTCAGTAGATCCTGCCAAGATAGAGGCGGTTACGAGCTGGCCTCGCCCTACGACAGCTAGTGAAGTACGCAGTTTTCTGGGTTTAGCTGGCTACTACCGTCGGTTTGTGAAAGATTTCTCTCGTGTAGCCATGCCGTTGACTCAGTTGACCAGGAAAGGTAATTCCTTTGTTTGGAGTAAGGCCTGTGAAGAGAGCTTCCAAGACCTCAAACAGAGGTTAGTATCTGCACCGGTACTTACCGTTCCGGATGGATCAGGGGGTTTTGTCGTGTACAGTGATGCTTCCAAAAGAGGACTGGGTTGTGTGTTGATGCAGCACGGCAAGGTGGTCGCTTATGCGTCTCGGCAGTTAAAAACCCACGAGCAGAATTACCCGACTCACGATTTGGAGTTGGCTGCAGTTGTGTTCGCTCTGAAGATATGGAGGCACTACCTGTATGGGGAAAGAATCCAAATCTTCACAGACCATAAGAGCTTGAAATACTTCTTCACCCAGAAGGAGTTGAACATGAGACAGCGCAGATGGTTGGAGTTAGTAAAGGATTATGATGTGGAAATCCTGTACCATCCCGAAAAGGCAAACGTGGTGGCAGATGCCTTAAGCAGGAAGGCAGTTCATTCAGCAGCTCTGATTACAGACCAGGTTCCGTTGTGTAAGGATCTTGAGCGGGCAGGCATTGCAGTGGCAATAGGAGAAGTCACTTCCCAGTTAGCTCAACTATCAGTGCGTCCCACTCTGAGGCAAAGGATCATAGATGCCCAGCAGAAGGATCCGTACCTTGAGGAAAAACTTCGCCAAATGGAGTCGGGGCAGATCAGTGAGTTGTCAGTATCCTCTGATAGCGGCCTTACCTACCGCGGACGCTTGTGTGTTCCGGCAGGCAGTGTTAAAGACGAGCTGTTGTCGGAAGCTCATAACTCCCTATTTGCGATACATCCGGGCAGTACCAAGATGTATCAAGACTTGAAACGTCATTACTGGTGGCCCAATATGAAGAGGGAAGTGGCTGAATTTGTTAGTAAGTGTTTAGTTTGCCAGCAGGTGAAAGCTCCGAGGCAGAAGCAGGCAGGGCTGTTGCAACCCCTGTCGGTACCCGAGTGGAAGTGGGAGAATGTATCTATGGACTTCATTGTAGGGTTGCCTAAAACAGCGAAGGGTCACACAGTGATATGGGTCATTGTGGATAGGCTCACCAAGACAGCACATTTTATTCCGGGAAAGTCCACCTTTTCAGTAAATAAGTGGGCACAGATTTATGTGAGGGAAGTAGTAAGGCTGCACGGAGTGCCAGTTTCTATAGTGTCTGACAGAGACCCTCGTTTCACGTCAAACTTTTGGAAGAGTCTCCAGACTGCGTTGGGCACTCGATTGGATTTTAGTACTGCCTTTCATCCCCAGACGGATGGACAAACGGAGCGCTTAAACCAGGTACTAGAGGATATGTTACGTGCCTGTGCCCTAGACTTCTCGGGAAGTTGGGACTCCCACTTGCACTTGATGGAGTTTGCCTACAATAATAGTTACCAAGCTACCATTGGCATGGCGCCATTCGAGGCCTTATATGGTAAATGTTGTAGATCTCCGATTTGCTGGGATGAAGTTGGGGAGCGAAGACTGTTAGGACCGGAGTTAGTACAACTCACCAACGAGGCTATACAGAGGATCAGGGCAAGGATGCTGACAGCTCAGAGTAGACAGAAAAGTTACGCCGATGTAAGACGGCGAGATCTGGAATTTGAGGTGGGTGAGAAGGGTATTCTTGAAAGTGGCACCTATGAAAGGTGTTTTGAGGTTCGGGAAGAAGGGGAAGCTAAGCCCTCGGTTCATTGGACCGTTTGAAATATTGGAGCGAGTTGGCCCCGTGGCCTATCGGTTAGCCTTGCCACCGTCGCTTTCCGCAGTTCATAATGTGTTCCATGTCTCCATGCTTCGGAAGTATATGGCAGATCCATCCCATGTGATCGACTTTGAGCCCTTACAGTTGCGCAAAGATTTAAGTTATGAGGAAAGGCCAGTGCAAATTCTCGCAAGGGAAGTGAAGGTTCTGCGCAACCGGGAGATAGCATTGGTGAAAGTCCTTTGGCAGAACCACCAGCGTGAGGAGGCAACGTGGGAACGAGAGGATGAAATGAGATCAGAGTACCCAGAGTTGTTCCAACAGTAACTTTCGGGGACGAAAGTTTCTTAAGGGGGGAAGAATGTAACAATCCCAAATCTACTTAATAAATTTAAGTTATCATGAATGAAAAGGAAAAAAAAAAAAATAATAAATAAATAAATATGATTATTCATTCATGCATTTATTTAAGCTGAGATGGAAATTTCAAAATTTGAGTTAAGAAAATTTTTGGGATTTAGAAAAAGGATGATTTTATCTTGGGGCAATAAATTAAGGTGATTAATTTTTGGTAAGATTGGATAATTGAAATAAATCTTAATGGTAGAAGATTTTGTTGGATTTTATTTGATTTGATTTTATTTGGTTGAGCAAAGAAAAAAAAAGGGGAAAGTGTATGGATTTGGGAGTTAGGGTTTGTTTATTTAAACCTCGGTTTGCGTGCCATTTAAAACAAAAAAAAAAAAAAAAAAGGAAAGGAAAAAGGAATTCTTTCTTTCTCTCTCCCTTCTCGCGCCGCCACCCCCCCCGATCATCTTCTTCTTCTTCTTCTTCTTCCACAGCGGCAACCCTCTCTCTCTCTCTTCCTCTCGGCGGTTTCCCTCTCCCTCGCGTCGCCACAGCGCCACCGCCGCCGGGCTCTCCGCGGTTCCTCTCTCCCTCGCGCCGCCGCCCAGAGCTAGCCACCGCCGCGGACCCCGCGGTTTTCTCTCTCTCCTTCGCGGCGGACCTCCGCGATTTTCCCTCTCTCCTTCGCGGCGACTGGACCGCGCCCTCCGTCGACGGTTCCTCTCTCCCTCGCGTCGGCTGGACCGCCGCCGCCGACGCCCAGAGTTAGCCGCCGCCGCCAGCCTCCCTCTGCCCCGACATCTCTCTCTCGCTCTCCTTCAGTTCCGTGACCCTCCGGAGGCAGCAACGTCGGGTGTCGCTGACTCTCGCCTGGAGTGTCGCTGCCGGTTTCGAAGACTCTCGCCAGTTGTCTCGCTCTCCCGCTCTCATTTTCTTCCCTCGCCTCACGGTCTCCCGCGCCCAAATCACACCGTCACTCTCGTGGTATCGCTTCTCGCTCGGGAGTCAATCTCTCTCCGATTTTTGGCTCTCGGCAGCAGCTCTTTTCTTGTCCGGCCAGAACAGTACCTTAAGTGAGTATCTAAAACTCGAATGGATTAGTTGCTTATGTTTTGGATGGAGATTTGAGAATTTCGAACTTTATTTGGTATATCTCAATAGGTGTCCGACAGTTATTTTAATCCATAGGTTGGAGGAAGCTACGAGTTGGATCGCGTTCAGGTAAGGACTCTCTCGGACAAATATTTTTAGGTTACTCATGATAGACTAGATTTGTAGACTAACTTAAATTGGGGGAAATTTTGTTCCCGGTTCATTCAGGAATTTTTTTACAAGAGGAGCAGTGTAGTAATTTATGGATCGATCACCAGGTAAGTGTACTTACTACCCGAACCGCCCTCCCGTCATATGTTTAGCATGCTTGTATGAGTAGAAATTCCTAAGCCCCATGTGACATAGTATGCTTGTATGAAATTCCCATGCTTAATGGATTATGTGAATGATGAGGCATATGCATATATATATTATGAGATGTTTAAACAGTACTGTTAATGCGCGAATTTATGGAGTGAAAGGAGCGAGATTTTAATTGACCCATAAGGTGGGTAGTGGTAGCTCCCCTACTACGGTTGGATGTTCACCAGAGGTTGTGTTCCTTCGGGTTCACCAGATATTGTGGTCCTTCGGGGTCACCAGAGGCTGTGTTCCTTCGGGTTCACCAGATATTGTGGTCCTTCGGGGTCACCAGAGGTTGTGATCCTTCGGGTTCACCAGATTGTGGTCCTTCGGGATCACCAGAGGTTGAGTTCCTTCGGGGCTCCAGAGGTTAGTGAACATCCAAAACCAACTGTAGGGCGAGTATACCCAGTTCCTATAAAAGTATGTTAGATGCGCATGTCTTATTGTTATTGCACTTAAAGGACTTGAGTGCTTAGCTCGGCTCCGGTAGTGGGGTCACTTACTGAGTAATAAAATTACTCATTCTTTCATCTTATTTTTTTCAAGTAAGGGAAAGAACGGGCTGGCGAATGACAAGAGGATACCTTGATGACATCACGGGACCCGGTGTAGCTTCCGCATAGCTCTGCATGTTTTTTTTTTATTTGGGTTTTATTCAGGTGTTAAATTTTGTTTTGAGGCTTGCACTTTTGTTTTTTTTTTGTGTTTGGATTTCCTGTCCATGAAATATTACTGATTTTTATCAGGGGTACCCCGATCCAAAAATCCTTTCTATGGTTATTCATTGTTTTCTTTGGTTAAATAAATAAAAATATCCATGAGTAGCATCTGTTTCTTTCTTACTACTCAGCGTCGTGTCTTTTCTTGAAATTTGCATGCATTGAGTAATGGCCTGATTAGGATGTATTAGTCGGGTCGTTACAATTTTTTTTTTCAAATATAGCAAAATGACAAACTTATTTATAAATACAAAATGTTATTGTCAGTGATAGCTACTAATAGATGTCTATCGCTATCTATCTGTATCTATCATTGATAGACAACCAACTTTTACTATATTTAAAAATATTTTTAGTAATCTTGTCATTTAAAACAATTATCCTATATTGTGATTATTATTTATTTAGAAATATTTTGAGTTCTGATTAGTTATTTTTTAATCGAATTTTGAATAAATATATATGGATAAATATGAAAGAGTGGAATGCAAGGTAGTTAGAATATAAATGTACAAGAGAGAGCTAATAAAATACAAAAGTATTAGACAACTATTAGAAAAGTAAAATAAATGGAATATTGCCCTTTAAAGAAAAGGTTATTATATATATATAAGAAAATTATTTTAAATGACAAAACTGTTGAAAATATTTAAAAATAATAGCAAAATAATTATAGTTTATCTGCCATAAATCATGATAGACTTCTATCTATGTCTATCATGATAAAGATAGACACAGATAATAGTCTATCGCAGTCTATCGCAAATAGATAGTGAAATTTTGTTATATTTGTAAACATTTTTGTTTACTTTCCTATATTTGAAAACAATTCATATATAAATGTAAAATATAAATATAATATAATTGAGCCTATAAATGAATTAATTTTTTAAATAAAAATATGAAATAAAGAAAATTGATTAAAAAAAAAATTGAAGAACAAAGTTCAAAGTTGTGATTAGAAGGTGGGAAAATAGATCAATAACCGTAGAGAATCTTGAAAATCTATGTTTTAAAAGGCATCTTTGATTAGTTATATGCTTTTCTTGTGGACATCCATTTATTTTTCTTTGAACAATACTTTAATGCATCATCCGTTGCACTGTCTTTTTTGCACCTCACTCCAATCTCAAACAAAAAAAACTCAACTATATATATATATATATATATATATATATATTTAAAAAAAGAAGAAGAATTTATTATCCGACAAACTATTGTTACACAACTATATAGCGTATAAAAAAATATTGGTTTAGCGTATCATATACCCAAATATTTTTTCCCTCTAACCTCATTAAATAAATAACAAATTTAGAAATCAACATATTCATCTCATCTAAATCTTAGACTCACACTCACAATAAATGACATGAAACTATTGTTTTTAAGAATATTATTTTCCTTGTTGTTAACTTTGACTAATACAAGTAAGGTTTTTTTTTTTTATCATATCTTTATTTTTGCTTTCTTGAATTATCATAGGACCTCTTTCCTAAGTATTGTTTTTAAGAATATTATTTTCGTTCCTCGCAAGGTTGACTTATCAAATTAGGACATTTTTTTTTCTTTCTTTCTTTTATTTTTTGTTTATAAAACAAAAAGTAATACGTTGATACATTTCAAGACCTGTTCATCTTTGTACATCACATTTTGATCTCACATACTGAAAAATTTTAAAAAATATTTTAAAAAAAAATAAAAAGAATTTGTCACATGACAAACTGTGATTGAACAATTTAATGAGATGCACTTTTATTTATAAAATTAAGATTTTTTATAGAAATTATATTTGTTGGCTCATTAAATAAGGACTTATTAGGACAACTAAGTTTTAAGAGAATTGTATTTTGTTGTATACACATGGTGGATATAATGGCATTTTCACATCCTCTTGTATTAGATTCTAGAAACAAAAAACAATATATTCCTTTTTTGTAAGGTTCAAAATAAAGAGGTTGGAATACGTACGAGGAATTCTCAACTTGTCATCTACTTTAGTATTTTTCATCCAACCATCCTTAACACCAAACTTCTAATGGGAACCCGTGGAAAAGTAGTGGTATGTATCCTAATTCACTTCTAAATATTGTATTTTTTATATTAATTTTTGTGTCAAATATGATTACTTCTAAATAGTTCTATTTTTCTTTCTATTATTTTTAGTATAATGGACGTCACCACGAACCTCTTGATCGTTAACATATACATATATATATATATATATATATGTATAAATGCTAGTCAAGTTATACTCGTTTTAGCTTTTCTTTTCTGTTTATGTACTTCATTTTAAGGTAGATATAATTAATTATATGCTTTCTCTTTTAATATATATTTATAAACTTAATTTTTAAAAACCAAAATTTAAAATAAAAAATCTTACATTTGTGTGCTGTGGTTTTTGGTCATTAGACTAGAATGTGTTCATGAGTTTTATATTTGATTAATATATATAAGATACTATTTCTTTTTATTATGAAATTTTATTATTTTTGTAATTTATCTCTTCACATACAAAAAAAGACATTCTTATACCCTTTCAAAGTTTCAAACACATTATTTTGGAGCTATCTTCTTTCATTCTCGCTCAATCTTTTAGAGTTCATGTCTAATGTATAATGATGCTTAGGAATATTTAACATTTACATTATATATGGGCAGTTTTTCTCTTTAAATTCAAGTTCTCCAAGTAAGATTAATCATTTAAATAAATAAAATTAAATGGCAAGAATTCTCCATGGATAGTTGATCTTGTGAATTTTTCGTAGAAAATCTTATCCTCTCCCCAATCCTTGCAAAATTAAACAAAAATTTTTGCAAGGACGAGAAATGGAATGGTGAGCGGCGATGGAAAGTCCATCCCCATCCCCTAAACATCTTTAATGATGCTCCAATTTCTTTAGTTTGTCCGAGTTGAAGATTGAAATGATCTTTTTACTAATCATTCTATAAGCTTTTAGTTTGATTCTCAAGCACTATCGAAATACCAATTTACTTTAAGAATGTTATGCGGTGTTTAAGGATTAAAATATCAATGTTCTCCATATTAATGTCAAGATCTAAATTTTACCGATCGACATATATTTTTGTAAATATGAATTCTTTAAATAAATAATTAAGTTATTTTTACTTTCATAATAACTTATTGTTATTATTAGTATATATATTCTTATTGGACTTATTAATAGAATATACATTTTTTTAATATTTTATTGATTATTAATAAAAGATTTTAGAAATATCAATTAATTCTTGGTATCGATGTCAAATCTTTAGATTTACGAATATATCTATCATGTTGGGTAACTATTTGAATTTTTATTTTTAAAAATTATATTTATAAATATTTTTTTAGCATGTGTCTTTTTTAAAACTTATTTTTCTTAAAATATCTATTCAAAACCAAGCCACACTTTAAACCGGTTGGCCCCAAAAAAACAAACAAAAAACCAAAAAAGCAAAAGAACAAAAACAAAAGAAAAAAAAACAAAATACTTTTATAAACTTGTTTGTTGTTAAAATTTGGTTAAGAATTTAAAAGGTTTCTATAACAGACGTGAAACTATAGTAAATAAATTATGAGAAATCAATCATAATTTTTAAAAAGTATTTACAAAATAAATACATTTAAAGGTGAAAATAGTATTTTTAAGCCAAAATTTTTGGGTTGTTTTCAAATGTGAAAAAATGAACCAAAATATTTATAAATATAGACAGCGCCAAACTACTATTTGTGTTATGATCGACACAAATATTAATATATTGCAGTCTATCAAAGTCATTTACAGATAGACTGTGATATTTTGCTATTATTTGTAAATATTTTTAGTAATTTTGTCATTTAAAATAATTTCTCACAATATGATTATTTTCAAATGTAGTAAAATAGGCCAACTTATTTATAAAATATAACAAAATATCAGTATTTATTAGTTATTGGCAATACTCTTCTTTTATTTTTTTAAGTTTAAGGTTAAAATTATAACATTTATCAAAAAAAAAAAAAGATTGAATTTGATGAAATTAAAATTTAGAGTAAAAATTAGCATACTATAAAGAGAGGTTAGATTTGATATTTTCCGCACCCCAAGCTACAGTTAATTTCTTGCATTCCGCCCTCTAAATAATAAAAAGATAAACAAAAACAATTTAATTAAAAAAATATAATTATTTTTATTTTGGAAATGACAAGATATGGGCTAATTTAGTTTATTTAATTTAGAGGTTTTAATTAATTTTTTGTAACGACCCGACTTATACGATCTAATCGGACCATTACTCAATGCATGCAAAATTCAAAGAACGACACTATGCTGAATAGTAAAGAAGAAATAATGCTCTTTATGGAAATTTCTTCTTATATTAATTTAAGAAAATAATGTATTAACCAATAAAAAGAAATTTTGGTTCGGGGTCCCCCTGATAAAATCAATAAAAATTCACGAATGAAAATCCACATATCAAGTAAAAAGACGAGTCTCAAAACAAAATTGGACAGTTGGACAAAATTCAGTAAAACATGCAAGACTAAGCGGAAGCTACTACGGGTCCTGTGATGCCATCAAAGATTCTTCTTGTCATTCGCCGGCGCATTCCTTCCTTTACCTGAAAAACATATAAGATGAAAGGTTGAGTAATTATATTACTCAGTAAGTGACCCCACTACCGGAGTCGGGCTAGGCACCTAGGTCCTTTAGGTGCATTAAACATGAGATATGCATATCTATCATACTTCTATAAGAGAATGGTTATACCCGCCCACCGTTGGATATGGATGCCCACAAACCTCTAGAGCCCCAAAGGAAACTCTTACTTCTGGTGATCCCGAAAGAACACAAATCTCCAGCGCACTCGAAAGAGCACAACCTCTGGTGATCCCGAAGGAACACAAACCTCTAGTGCACTCGAAGGAGCACAACCTCTAGTGAACCCGAAGGAACACAACCTCTAGTGAACTCGAAGAAACACATCCTCTAGTGATCCCGAAGGAACACAACCTCTAGTGAACCCGAAGGAACACAACCTCTAGTGAACTCGAAGAAACACATCCTCTAGTGATCCCGAAGGAACACAACCTCTAGTGAACCCGAAGGAACACATCCTCTAGTGATCACGAAGGAACACAACCTTCTGTGGACATCCAACCAACATAGGGGAGTTACCACTACCCATCATACATGATCAATCAAATTCACACTCCTTCCATTCCATGAATTCATACATTAACAGTACTGTTTATAAACATCTCATAGTATAAGCTTATACACTATCAGGTACATACAACTTAAAGACATGGAAATTTCATACAAGCATCTTAAATCATACGTGGCTTTGGAAATCTACTACATCATGGCAACTAAACATAAGACCTGAAGGCGGTTCAGGTAGTAAGATCACTTACCTGAGGATTGATCCATAAAGCTAACCACACTGCACCCTTTGCAAAATTCCTGAACAAACTGGGAATAAAATTCCCCTAACTTAAGTTATTCATCAAGCCTAACCTATCATAAGCAAACTCAAAATTTGTTCGAGAGAGTCCTTACCGAACGTGACCAAACTCGCAGTTTCCTTCGACACTACAGACTAAAACAATCGTCGTCCACCTATTAAGATGTACCAATTAATTCGAAATTCCCAAATATTCACCAAAATATTCAACTAACCCCACTCGGGTTTGAGATACTTAGGGGGTACTGATCTGGTTGGGCGAGCAAGAAATCGCTGCCGAGAACTAAAGATTGAGCAAGAGCGAGAGCCGAGCGAGAGAGCGAGAGTCGAACGAGAGAGCGAGATCAGCGAGAGAGCGAGAGTCAAGCGAGAGAGCGAGAAAGCGAGAGGCAGTGAGAGAGTGAGACCCTGAGAATGTGAGAGAGAGCCTGACCGAGGGAGAGCGAAAAAGCGTGAGTGCGGGAGAGCGACAGGCAGCGAGAGAGTGAGAGACAGTGAGAGCGAGAAGCCAACAGCGACACTCAGGGCGTGAACCCAGCGATACTCTGACGTGCAACCTCTGGAAACAATCGGCAACGGAGAGAGAGATGGCGGGGGCAGAGGGAGACTAGAAAGGAAGGGAGGGCGGCGGCAGCGGCGAAAATCGTGGAGGAAGGGAGGATAAAGAGGCGGTGGTGAGGGAGAGAGATGGCGGAGAGGGGAAGAGAGAGAGCTTTCTTCTTTTTTTTTTTTTTCTTGACTACATGCATACCGAGGAGGGTTTAAAATAAACCCTAATTTCTTCCCCTCTTTAGCCCATTAATTCCATTTTTTTCCCTTTTTGTTTTCTCAATCAAATAAAATAAAATCTTCTTTACCAAATCCATTCCCACCAAATTCATTTATTTTATTTTATTTGCCCCAAAATAAAATTATCCTTTACCAATTCTCAACAATTTCCTTAACTCCACCTAAGACTCTCCAACCACCATAAATGCTACTTTTAAAACTTTCTTCCATAACCTAAATAAATACATAAATACATATAAATAAATATAATTTCCTTTTTATACATAATGACTTAAATTAATTTACTATGAGGATTTGTGACATTTAAGTTTGTGTTTATCAAATGGTTAAACTTTTAAAATTGTTTAATAAGTTTAGAAAATTTCATTTTATTTTTCAATAGATCTCTACATTTTGAGAAGTGTTTAATAGGCTCTTAAACATTTTTTTTTAACTTTTTTGTCTAATATGTCATTGACCTATTCAACATATTTTCATGAGTTTACTAGACATAAAATTGAAAGTTTATAGTTGTATTAAACATAATATTTAAATTTATATATTAATAAAAAAAATTAATATGTCAAAAAAACTATTAGGAACAAAATTAAAAATTTAAAGAATCTATTATATATTTTTAAAGTCCAAAATTATACTGACAAAAAATTTAGAATTAAGAGATTTATTAGATACTTTTATAAGTTTAAATTAAAAAAGATGCAAACTTATAAAATTTAAGAATTAAATGTGTAATTTAACCTCATGTTTTTTTTAAAAAAAAATTTATATTATGTTTCTATAATATTATTTAGTCTACTTTGTTAATACTATACATGGAATCTCAAAACTGGCATTCTCATATTAGATTATTGAACATGTTCATCCCACGCCATAAATTTAATGTGTACTTTAAAACTTTATCACAATTTTTTAATATGGTAAGTTTATTTATTTATTTATGCGTGAATTTTCCAAAAGTCTGATTCTTTTAAGTGTGTTTTCCAATACATTTGAGTTTATTTAAGTTTGTTTTTATTCTTTTTTTAAAGGCAAAGTTAATTAAATAGAAATTCTGCTAGCATTTGACATATATGGAGATTTTGTTAGGATAATTATAAATGTTATATAATTATGTAAGTTTAAGCCTTGATTTATTTTAGTTGTTTAGATGTTGAAATATTTAAGATAAGATGTTTAATGGTTAAATTCTCATTTTTATAAATCATGAATATTTAGCCTTTTAATTAGGAAAATTGATAATGTTTTATTTTAATGAAAATTGTAGAGTAATTTCTTCAATTAAAGAATTGTTAAAAAATATATATTTAATTGAACTAAAAAAATTGTTAAATTTCTCTAAAATAAAAATGTTAAAAAATGAAGATAGGAAATTTTCCCATGGAGAATTCGATCGGTGCATAATCCCTGTGGGAAATCCCTGCCCCATTTGCCCCGTTCGCCCCGTGGACATTTCTAACCATTTATTAAAATGTCAAACCCAACTATCTCCCACCACTCAACCGACTCAAAAAAATATTCAAAATTCACTCCAACAATTAATGATAAACACTAATAAATAGTATAGATGAATATTTTTCCTAACAATTTTATTATTTACAATAGTTATTCTTATACCTATACCTTCACTTCATTTATTTATTCTTTTTTAAAATTTCTATTTATTTTAGATGCTGTTCTTAGTTTTTTTACTTATTTTATTTATTGTTTGTTATTATTATCATTTGTAACTTTCCTTCTTTTTACTTTCCTATTATGAATATGGTTTAATAATAAAGTGGAAGGAAAAAAATCTCAATTAGACTTTTAATATTTCTAACTTCGAGACTAATAGTATAAACTTTGTTTCAATTGAGCTATGATTATCTCAACAAAATGGTAATTATATATCAATGTTTATATTTTGGTTTTTCATCTTATCAATACGATGTAAATATGGCTCAATTATAATGATCTTGACCATATATATATGACTTATAGTGGTCAAGAACTCATTTCATATCATGGTTCAAACGTTAAAGATGGGGTTTGCGAATTCTTTTCGAAATCCGAAGATAAAAAGTTTCCATGGAACCGAGCTCCTGGATCATCGGTCAACTGCTCAATCAATTACTTCTTTCGAATGCTAAAAAAAGATTAGTGGCCTTTCGATTATTTCATTTCAGATTCATTGGAATCAACATGAATTATGAAGCAAAGAAATAGAATTGGGCCACGACTCGATAGAAGTCAAGCCCTTTGTCTCAAAAAGATTACCTTCGAGACTCTTCTAGGAATTCCTACCCCTATCATTTTGAGGGGGAAAAGAAGTCAAAGAGTCTTCTGCGTTCATATGCTTTTGCACTGGGACTCATAGCGGGAAGGCCTAGAGATCATAAATAAAGGATGGGATAAGAATCTAAACTTCAAAATATATACCGACCAAAAAATTAAAGGTTTGAATTATTCACTTCTCCCTATTAAATGAGAAAATACTGGTCAAATAATATAATATTAGTGTTTCTTATTAATGATCGTAGAGAATATCTTAAAAACCAAAACCAAGCTAGAAAAATCATTACAAAACTAATTGTTTTTTATGTCAAGGATTCGATCAACTCAAAATTCAACTAAACAAATGTATGTGAAAAACTCTCAAAAAAATAAATTAAAAAAAAAAAGAAAAAAAGTAAAGCAACCTACTGATGATTTTAAATTCACCATTGAAACAAATATAGCTTAATAAGTAATTGTAATATGAACTACAGATCAAAGGCTTAACTTCCACCTCACATATTATTAGACCTTAAAGCACACTCCATTCTATGGGTATGGGTTAATAAGAATCCAGTTTATCGATTTAGTCTCTAAATTTTATAGTATATATTTAGTCTTTGAACTTTAAAACTTTCTTAATAGATTTTTTTTAACTTTCAATTTTATTCAATAGGTTTATAAATTTCAACGGTCAAAAGAATCTTTAAACTAATAATTTTGTGTCAAACAGATTCTTTGATTTTCAATTTTATGTCAAAGAGGTCCCTAACTTGTTCATGAAACTTTAAATGCAAAGTTTAAGATTTAGAACAATTTTCAATTTTGTATCTAATGTATTGATTAATTTTTTTTAATATTAAAATATGTCAGGGATCTATTGTAAATAAAATTTAAAGTTAGGCTCTGTTTGGTAACAATTTGGGTGGTTTAGGATTTTTTTGTTTTTAAAATTTATGCTTGTTTTCTCTCAATTTTAAAATTTGTTTTTAAAATATTAAAATTTGTATTCTTAGCCAATTTTCAAAAACAAAAATAAGTTTTTGAATACTATTTTTTAGTTTTCAAAATTTGGCTTTGATTTTAAAAACACTCTTAAAATATAGACAACAAAATATAGAAACCATCAGCAAATGTAAGTGATTTTCATAGGCTTAATTTAAAATTAAAAAAAAAAAAAAAAACGGTTACCAAACGAAGCCTTGGTTTTTTGTTTTTAGTTTTGGAAATTTGTGTTTGTTATCTTACAATTTCTTTATTTATGCTTTCATCTTTCATAAGAAAACAATTGAATTCATAGCAAAATTCTAAAAAAAAAAAACAAATATTTAAAACTACTTTTTTTCTAGTTTTCAAAACTTGGCTTGGATTTTGAAAATACTCCTGATGATTAGATCATAAACCAAAGAAATCCACACATGGAATTTGAAAGTAGTGTTTATAAGCTAATTTTCAAAAGACTAAAAACTTAAAGTCAAATAGTTATCAAATGAATCTTAAGAGCCCATAAAACAATTTTAAAATTTAGAGACTTTTTTCTTTGAAGAATAAAATTTAGAGACATACTAGACACAAAAGTGAAAAGTTATTATAGACTAATCAGATAATTCAAAAGCTCAACAATCCATTAGACACACAAATCTAAAAATTCATAGACCAAATTTGTAACTCAACCAAAAAATAATAATAATAATTTATTATTTATATACAGTCAATAAAAAAGTTTAGCCCCCATTTTATTCCTTGTACTATTTTATTAATAAACATGGTTTGAAGCCAAAATAAATTAGAGATGAACATAACACAAAACAAATTTAGGATATATAAGTATAACACAAATCAAAAATGATATTTTCTTATAAATTTAGGCCTAATTTGGTAATTATTTGATTTTTAATTGGAAAATTAGATAAAGTAGAAAAAATGAGTTTTCGTTTGGATATATTGCAAAAACCAAAAACAATAAGATTAATGGCAAAACATGTGCAAAGCACATGGGTTACTTTTTTGTAATACCTATTTTACCCTTGTTGGTTTGTACGGCTGGAACATTAAATACAATGTGAGTAGAGACCTTAATTAAGAACTGAAATATAAATAAAGTGTAATTGAGGAACTTGATTGATAGCCAAATTAATCCGATTATATCTAACATATTTGATTTCAAAAGTGTCATCCTATGAACTTCGCCTTTTTTTTTTAATTTGAATCTATTTTTAATATTCAAAATAGATTTTGATAGCTACTTTACCAATTAATTGAAAATAAACCAATTTCTTCTTTATTTTTTTCCCGTATTTTTAATTTGAGATTATCTTTATTATCAAATTTCATTTTATCTTATTAATCAACAATTATTTTAAATTTTTTGTCAAAGATATTTCGTATTTTAATTGTATCTTAATCTTTTTCATTATTTTATACATATTTTGATCAAATTGATTGTATATTTTTTCATATTTCATTTTCACGTTCTATATCATTGATATATTATTATATTAGTATACTTTTTTAAAAAGTTTTTTAGATATATTCACGATCTCAACAAAAGTTGTTATTTACGACCAAATAAGTATTCTCTTTTGGTTCATTATTAAAAAATAAAAAATAAAAAAAATCTCTTTTGGTTTTCTTAAGGTATTGTTTTTGCTATGACTTTAAGATGAATTAGACTTTCGTTTGATGGTAGATGGAATAAAAATTCACATTATTATGATTTTTGAGTTGTTGACATCCTTTCAACAATTGGTTGAATATATCCAAAGTAAGCCTTTTTACCTCTAACAATCTAACTGTTAGTTTCTTTAAAGAAAAACCTTATTTAGTGTGATACTTATTACTTGTAAGGTTGATTAGATATTTCCAAATTTTTTTGTGTAGTGTAATAAAAATTTAGTTAGAGGGTATTTGAAACTCTCTACCTTCTAGATGGTTAACGTTATGACATTGGATTTCGGTGGGACATTTTTGTCCATTTATTCCTATTATTTTCGATCATTTAATTGTATTTTGCCTTTTTTACAAATAAAAAAACTTTGTACTATTTTTACAAACTAAACCTTTAATTTTGTTATCTATTTAGACACTCCTTTTTTATTTTTGGTTTTAAAAAATTAAGTTGGTTTCCTCTCAATGTCATACCATAGTTTGCATCTTTTATAAGTAAGAAAAAGTTAGAATTTCTAGCCAAATTTCAAAAATTAAATAGTTATAAAACAAGACCTTAAATATTGGAATAGACGTTTTTAAAGTTGAATTATCGATGTTTATTCAAATTTTCATATCCCACCCCCACACAAAATAAACATGTAAAATGAGAAGGAAAAAAAAAATTTGATAATTAAAGAGATTAATGAAAGTGTAAGTTTAATTAAATAGTCCAACCAACAACATTACAAGTGGGCCCCATTCTTCTCTACCATTACTCTCTTCAAAACGCATCTCTTTTCTTTCGTTTCATTGTCTAATTTCCGACCTCTTTGGATTTTCACCTTTCCGTTTCTTCTTCTTCCTCTTCTTCTTCTTCTTCTTCTTCTTCTTCTTCATACAGCTTTCTTCTTCACTTTTCTCTCTCTAAATCCCCATTTTCCCTTCTAATTCTTCTCCTCCATGTCTAAGCAGACCTACAGAGTGTGTTTCTGTTTCCGCCGGCGCTTCAAGATGACCGCCGGCGAAGCTCCCGACGAGATCAAGAAGCTCTTTGATCACTACTCCGAGAATGGGATCATGAACCCCGATCATCTCCAGAGATTCTTGATCGATGTTCAGAAAGAGGTCAAGACCACCAGAGACGACGCTCAGAACATGATTGAACGCTGTACTAGCGAACTCAAGCATTTGAATATCTTCCATCGGAAGGTTCTCAATCTTGAAGCCTTCTTCAAGTACCTCTTCAGCGATCTCAACCCTCCTCTCGAGTCTCTTGGGGTAATTGCTCTTCAATTTTCAACTTTTATAGTTTCTTTATGTATGTTGAGGACTGGTGTTACGTACTCTCAATTGTGTTAGGAAATCAATTAATTGCTTAGTCCTTCTTGTATTGAAAGGATCCTGGATCTCTCTCTCTCTCTCTTTGTGCGCTCTCGGTGTGTGTTTGTATATCAAATGTAATGTTTGTTTTTAGCTTTTCAATCACTGAACATGGAATGGGATATATTCTGTTTTTCTTTTTCTCAGGTGCACCATGATATGAGTGCTCCTTTGTCGCATTATTACATATATACAGGTCACAACTCGTACTTGACTGGGAATCAGCTCAGCAGTGACTGTAGTGATGTGCCCATCATACAAGCTCTGCAGAGAGGAGTTAGAGTAATTGAATTGGATATATGGCCAAATTCTTCAAAGGACGATATAGATGTTCTTCATGGCAGGTGTTCTTTTGTGTCTCCTCTCTTTCTTTCTTTTCTTTTTCAGTTATGGGTATCTTTTGTTTGATGTGGATTTTATGTAGTGTTCCTAATTGGGAGATTGCTTTTCAGGACACTTACTACCCCTGTGGAGCTTATTAAATGTTTGAAATCTATTAAAGAGTATGCCTTTGTTGCATCTGAATATCCAGTTGTAATAACACTGGAAGACCATCTTACTCCAAATCTTCAAGCTAAAGTGGCTGAGGTAAATAGTTTAGGTTTTTGTGCCCTCTCCTCCCCTTTTTGTTTGTGTATATGTATATTAAGACCTTATAATTTTCTGAATTGTTGTAGATGGTTACAAATACATTCGGAGACATTCTGTTCTCTCCTGGCTCTGAATGCTTGAAGGAATTTCCTTCTCCTGAATCACTAAAGAAAAGGATCATTATATCAACTAAACCACCTAAGGAGTACCTTAAGACCAAAGATGTTCCTAAGGAGGGTGAGGCACAGAAGGAAAAGACTTCTGGGGAAGATAAAGAAACATCGGCATGGGGAAGAGAAGTGTCAAGCTTGAAAGGTGGTTCTGTGACTGACTACAAGGTGTGTGATGGTGCCTATGAATTTTGTCATCCTTATGTTTTTTAAAACAGTTTTTGATCTAATGCTTGGTTTCTACATCACAGCAAGATTTGGATGATGATAGTAACGATGAGGAAGATACTGAGGATGGAGATCCCAAGTCTACAGACTCTACACAGTATATTGCTCCTCAATATAAAACTTTGATTGCTATTCATGCGGGAAAGCCTAAAGGTGGAATTGATGCATGCCTCAAAGTGGATCCGGACAAAGTTAGACGTCTGAGCTTGAGTGAGCAACAACTAGAAAAGGCAGTGCTTACTCATGGAAAACAAATTGTAAGGTATGAACAAATTTATTTTCGATTCAAGACATTGATAGTATGTAGTGTCTAATTAATTATCTTTGTCATGAAGACGTCTAAATGTGCTAAGTGAACATACATTTTAATGGGCTTACATTTAGGATGTCCAAATTCTTGTGAAGTTCTGTTAGGCCTCCTACCCGAAGGAGGGAAAAGAAACCTCCTATTATCAATGAATGTAGCAGAAATGGTAAAAAGGGTAATTAAGGAAACGTGCTGTCTTTATATAGTAGGCAGCTGGTTGTTTAAGGGTATCCTTTGTTATTGGAAAATTTGAAGTTATTTTGAGAGAGGATACAGACCTCTCGAATTGGCTGAGTGTGTATACTGACATCTTTACTCTACCATTCATAAATAAAGTTCCCTAGATACCTATCACGTTCTAGTGTTTATTAGAAAAGGCAGAGTCAGTGTGCATAAAGCCATATTCTTTTCACTGATTGAGGGACGGAAACTTTTGGGATCTGTGTAATTATATGGATGGATATGTAGGTTTAGGATGGTGCAGCTTTGGTTAATCCATCCACAGCTTTAGGCATTGGTATTTAATGTGATCTACAATAATAAAGAAGAAACATTTCCTCGTTTTTTCTTCTCCTTACTGGTGACATTGTTCATTGTTCCGAAGTTTATGTCTTCACGTAGTTCATATATATGTTGTCTCTCTGGGCTTGCTCATTCTCAGGGTGAACTTTTGTTCTTTTTCTTGAGTTTTCTCTTCTTACTTGCTGTAGGTTTACTCAGAAGAACATTTTGAGAGTCTATCCAAAGGGGATCAGGTTTGACTCATCCAATTATAACCCAATGATTGGGTGGACTCATGGTGCTCAAATGGTTGCACTGAACATGCAGGTCATTTCGTATCCCTCCTTATATTGAATCAGAGATTTTCTATAGATTCTTTAATTATAAAATTTCTTTGATTCATTCTTTCCCATTTTTCTCTTGTTTGTTATGAAGAAGAACGTTTGAGCTCTAGCCGTTTGAGATGAAAGATTAGACAGCATCTTAACTTATTGCTAACCACGTAATTAGATAATATCATATGAAACTAAAGACTCCTCTTCCTGAGCATTTTTCTCTAGTTAATTTATATCCAGAAGTGATCCAAATTTCTTAATCTCAGCATTTTTTTGATTAGTTTATGGTTTGGTTCTCCAATTTTCCAATAACTGAAAACTGGATTATCTGTGAATTATAACAGGGTTATGGAAGGTCACTATGGTTGATGCATGGGATGTTCAGAGCTAATGGTGGTTGTGGTTATGTTAAAAAGCCAGATTTTATACTGAAGCCTGGTTCAGATGATGAGATCTTTGATCCTCGAGTTAGGTTGCCTGTGAAAACAACTTTGAAAGTAATTGCTCCGAAACTTTTTTATCCTTCTCATTTGACTATGCTTCGGTTTCCTTAGCCAATGAACCGTACTGACAATGTTGGTTCTATTTTCTATTGAGAAGGTGACTGTGTACATGGGAGAAGGATGGTATTATGATTTTCATCACACACACTTTGATGCTTACTCCCCGCCAGACTTTTATACAAGGGTATGTCAATGATAAACCTGTTTGGATTGATTTTCTAAGCACTTCAAAATACTTTCTTTTTGCGTTTTATTTTTCCACCCTCTATGAAAGCATAGGTTTTTAGATTAAAAAGGTAGAGCTAAAACCTGTCTATGCAGGTGGGAATTGCTGGAGTCCCAGCTGATACCATAATGAAGAAAACAAAAACATTAGAGGATAACTGGGTGCCTGCTTGGAACGAGGAGTTTGAGTTTCCATTAACTGTTCCAGAACTCGCTCTGCTGCGAATCGAAGTTCACGAGTATGACATGTCTGAAAAGGATGATTTCGGGGGCCAGACGTGCCTGCCTGTTGCAGAACTTAGAAGAGGGATTCGAGCCGTCCCGCTCCATAACGTCAAGGGAGAGAAGTACAAATCCGTCAAGCTTCTGATGGGGTTTGAATTTGTTTGACAAGGCAAGGCAAGGCAAGTTCTACTCCATCATAAATAATTATGTACAGCTTCAAAATTAGTAAGCAGCTTTTGTTCCTCTTCCTCCCCTTCTTGATTCTGTTTTATTTTTATTATTTTTATTGGTATCATTTAGTTTTTCTATTTTGTGAGGATCTCTTTAGCTGAGTATCAATTATATATCATATGTAAAATGGTTTTGATATGGAAGAAGGCTGTATTTCTTTCTGTAGAGAAACTAATCCATGTCATTTCCCACAATGTTCAATTGTATTGTTACATAATGTTTTCTTTTTAATTTTGTTGGGATTGTTTCAACAGATGACTCTCCAAAACTGTTTTCAGGGACACTGCACAAATTTGTCTGATGAGATTTTAGATTGTGAAAAAAGGTTTCTTGGATTTTATGATTGACAGATGTTATTATTGTTCAACTTTATTGCAAAATATCTCTTTTTCTCTTCTTAAGGATAAGGTAGCTCAATTTTCCACCACTCAGCATTAACATCATCCAACATTTTCTATTTTGGCCCTGCTAAGCTCCAAAGGTTGTTTATAGGAGAGTTTTTTTATTTTTTATTTTTTTTTTTTTTATTTTATGGTTGATGACTTGCTCTTCACATATATATATATGAAATATAACATTCTGCTTATGTTAGAGCGCACAACCATCTTTTTATAACATATTGTGTTAGGAATAGTCACATCTATATCGTAGTGTTTGACACAATAATTAATCATATCGCAATCTCTATTTTTTTTTTATCTAGGCACAACAAATTGTGAGAAACATGGAGAAAATGTGACAAACTATACCGCAATTTATAACATATTGTGTTAGGGGTGACCATGTGTAGTCCTAACACGATGACTATCTCTATTGTGCTCTCATTTTCCTCACCCAGAGAAAACACAACAGAAAAATGAAGATCACGATAGAGATTACCATCTCGTTAGAGTTACGATAGATATGGTCATCTCTAATGCGATATTTTATAAAATGCGGTAGTGCGCTCTGATGTATGCAGAAAATTAGATTTCATACCTTTGTAGGGGGTGGGTCACCAATCATAAACGTGCTTGCAGGTGGGTCATCTTTTGTAGGATTTATAAGACTTTCATAGACCGCACACACAATCATTTAAACCACCCTTAGAAATATATTTAACACTTTAAAATAGATAATAATTAAGCAACGATAACAATTTACCCTATGAAATATGATTCAAACAATCAACCTCTAAGTAAATCAGTCTGAAAACTAATTTAAAGAAATGGAATGTAATAATTATATTGAAACTTACAATTTCTTCGAACATTCTCAATATTTATTTTTTATTTTTTTTTTAACTAACAAAAATTCTAAAAGGGGGAGAAACCTCACATTCTTTATAATATATATGTAATATATATGTAGAGAAACTGTGTTGAATAGTTTATATTTAACAAATGTTAGTTTTTTAGAAATAAATTCAGCCCTAAACTAATAAAATATTAAATGTATCAATCATTTACTAGATATAAAATTAAAAATTAAGATTTATTGAATACAAAATTTAAAGTTTAAGGACCTATTAAATTCTCTTTAAAACTGAACTCATAAATTAGCCTTATAATTAAAAAATAATAAATTATTATTAATTTTAGTATAGGTGAAAATATGAACATTTGAATTGCTACATATATATAACATTCATGGTTAAGGTAATAATGTGATGCTTATAGTTTTTCAATTGTCTTTATCCTTAAAAAGTTTAAATTTTGGTTTTGGTGTTATTTTATTCCCACAAATGGTCTTTGCCATTAATTGACTTTAGAGGTGCATCCAATTAGTCAGGATGCCATGAGGTAGCATTTTTTTCAATGACTTGGGAAATGAAATGGACATATGGAAACATGTCATAAAGTAATAAATTATTGATACCTATCATTTTTCAATGGTGTTTGATTCAAATTAAATGTCATTTGGGTCCGTTTGATAATTTTTTTTAGTGTTTTGAAAAATACATTCATTTTCCTATAATTTTTTTTTAAAAAGGCTTTTACCTTCTTTAAAAACCATTTGAATTCTAGAAGAAAAAAAATGAAAACAAACTCAAGTTTTAAAAAGGACTATCAATTTTCAAATTTTACTTAGTTTTTCGAAACATGTTTAGAAAAAAGGTAATAAAGCAAGAAAACTATATAAAGAGTGGTTGTAAGCTTAATTTAAAAAAACACAAAAACTAAAAACAGCATGTTATCAATGGATGTTAAAGTGAGTTTTGCTTGGTGATATTGTCATGTTCCCTTCTTAAAGGTCAGAGGTTCAATGTTACACCTGTACTAAAAAAAATTAATGCCTAATTAAATGAATTAAGTAAAAAAAAAAAGTGAGCAAATTTTTATCGAACTCTTTGATAAGCATTCAACACATAATTCAATGCTCTAATCAGGAGTGTATCCATCAAGCAGCAAAGAGGCGCACATGCCCCTCAAAATTTGTTTGGGTATATATATTTTTTTTTCCTGATAATATTTAGAGTTACAAGTACGAGCCTCAAACTTCGAAACTAATAGAACAAATTTATGTCGGGTGAACTATAGTCACATAGTTGCATTGTGTAGATTTGATTTTGATAAATAAAAATACATTTCTTATTTTATTTATATATACTTGTTTCAAACAAATTCTTTTTCGATACTTTATAGTATAAAATGTCATAATGTTTCGTACTTAAACTTTTTATCATGATTAACTTACTTAATAAACATGATTCCCATTCTTTTAATAAATTTACATTCATCTTTGAGATTTTTTTTTTTTTT
>QLSR01001494.1:1266066-1297991 GCA_031780015.1 Citrullus colocynthis
TTTTTTATTTTTTTTTTTTTTTTTTTTTTTTTTTTTTTTTTTTTTTAACTTTGGACCCATTCTATTTTAGTTAATGTACTTCCAAAATTCAAATTTAGTTATGGCACTTTCAATAAAGCTTTCACTTAGTTCTCATTATATATCTTGAAGTGAATAATACGAAAATCCTAATGAATTGGAATTAGCAACCATTTTTATATGGGAGCCCCTAATTCTCAATCACTAAAATCCCCAAATCAACTTGATTTCAACCCTATGGATTGGATTAGACATGGATTGCGTTAAGATGAAAGCTCTTGAGACAAAAAACTTCTTTGGCCCAAGATTCGTATACTCCATGAGATAGGATGATCATTCTCACTTGAATACTCTTGACATGCAACTCAACACATGAATTGCAAATTCAAGAATGTCTCTTAGCTAATTATCGTAATCTACAACTCCAATTTAATTTTTTATTTTTTTTTCCCTTCTTTTGGCAGAACATAGACACAGAAAAACTAACCATTTTTTTTCTTTAAAAAAATTCAGCACAACAAGAACCCTAATTACGAAATAGACTCAACAAAGAAAGTATTAGAATAAAACATATATCCAAATCTAGAGTCTGGCTTCTTTAACATATGCCCTAATTACGAAATTGAGATTTTTTTTTTTAAAAAAACTTGGTAAAACAGTGACAAAAAAGAAAAATATTTAAGTGCATCCCAACCCACCCAAATGATTAATCACATGTTGCTATAGGGCAAAAATTTTATTTTTTGAAAATATATTGTTCAATACGTTTTTCCTTTGTGATTGAAAGGAATGCATGGAGATGGGTGTAGCTGGACAGATCCTAAATATTACTCAAATAATAATAATTATTATTTCTACTAGGAAAGGACACCATATGTCAATATATTTTCAAATTTTATAAGGGTAATCACAATAGGTAGTAGTTTTAGGACTAATAATTAAGTGTATAGCAACATTTTAAAGGAATTGCAAATATAGCACAATCTAGTAAATTTCTTTTTGAGAAAGTTAATTATAGACTAACAATCACATTTTTTCTTTTAATTTAAATTTATGTATATACAAAATCATATTTTTTTAGTTTCCATATCAAACAAACATAACACCTAATGATTTTATTATAGTTTAGTAATTCATATTACACATTTGAATATTGTATGAATGCATTTGGAAGATAGATTTATATGAATTTGTACTTAGTTTGACATAAAATCTAATGTACTACTAGTTCTAACCATATTATTATATCTCTATAAACTTACTTTATGGAGTTGCTCAAATCATGAAAACAACCCAATATATTTTGTTAGGCAAAAGAAAAGAAAAGGAAATGTGATATTTATTAGAAGCTTGAATTTAATAGAAGCATTATTAGTTGCCAAAATTTTCAAAATATTGGACCCTCTAATGCCTCCCTCCCATTGAGAGACCTTTCCCATGGCCTCCCCCTTTGAATTTTTTATAGAAACCAAACTTTTTTGCCATTACAAAATAAAGAGAGGGGGTTGTTCACCTGCCCTCAACATTGACCCTTTTCTTTTTCATTCAATATCATTCTTTTAATATATATATAAATATCTTCTTTTTACTACTTAGATTCTAGGTCTAATTTCTATTTGATCCTTAGATTTTAAAATATTACACTTTTAGGACTTGTTTGGTAACCATTTCGTTTTTAATTTTTGTTTTTGAAAATCAAATCTATAAACACCACTTCGACCTCCAAATTTCTTCTTTTGTTGTCTAGTTTTTACCAATAATTTAAAAAATCACATCAAATTTTAAAAACTAAAAAAAAAAGTAGCTTTAAAACTTATTTTTGTTTTTTGAATTTGACTAAGAATTCAATTATTATACTTAAAAAAATGCAAACGAGGTCTTGGTATTTAAACTTTGAATTTGATTCTGATTTAATTCTTAGGTATCAAAATGTTACAATTTTACCCTCGAGGTTTGAGTTTTGTTTGAATTTAGTTTCTGAGTTTCAAGATGTAAGCTCTTAACCTCATTTTTTCACTAAATATTCACTTTTAATCTTTAGTATTAATGTCTATTTTAAAATTCAAACAAAATTCGAATTCCAAAAGTAATTTTCACTAAATATTCACTTTTAATCTTTAGTATTAATGTCTATTTTAAAATTCAAACAAAATTTGAATTCCAAAAGTAGAATTATTAGATCTTAAAAGCTAAAAACTAAACTGAAATCAAATTCAAAATTTGAAAACTTAACTCAAACATTTCATGGTATCTTTTTTTTCCTTTTTTTTCCCAAGTATGTTCCTCCTTTCGTGGTTCTTTTTTCCTGGGCTATTTCTCTACACTTCAATTACTATACACACAATACACCCCATTCAATACCCACCGTCTGATTCAATGACTTCAGTGAGACTTACATCTCTGAACGATTAACATGCATGATCACACCCTACACGTGTCCTTGCCCTTCCAATCTTTATCCTTAATCTATTAAATGCAACATCTATTTCTGTTCTCAAAGTCAAATTCTTCACTTTGCAGTTTGGACCACTTCCTCTCTCTATATTTCACTATTTCCCACAAAATTTTCATTATTCCTCTTTTAGGGTCAAAATCTTTTCAAAATTTTGGAGAATATCTAGAAAGAAGGACTCAAAGCCAATGAGGACCCTCCAAAAGCACATGCAAAATCTCCAATAGCCATCCATCTTCTTTTCTTTGTGTTGTACAGATAAAATCATTGGCATGTCTATGACATCTTTTCAATATTCTGTAACTCTCTTTTTCGGTTTTTGAATTATGATCTTTGATTGACCAACATGTTCTTCATGGTCCCGTGATCTCGAGTCGGTGGTTTGGTCGGGATCGATGTACAGAACAAAGATGCACAAACATAGTGAAAAGAAAGGTTCCTATGACATTTTGCGAGTTGCATAGTGAACAAAAATGATGGGGTTTTGTTGAGGGGCTGTTTTCAGAACTATAGCTCAATGTTTGATGGGAAAATCTCAACTTTTTTCACCTATGAGGATATCCAAATTGAGAATTCAAATAAAATTTCCAATGGACCAAAAACATAGTGATGGTCCCATTGCCTCGAAGGGATAGTTTGATTGCGAACGGTCGTACCGATCAAACGAACAACAAAGTTACTCAAACGTAGTGAACAAGAGAAAGCTATATAAGATTGAGTTGCACAGTGAAAAGATAGAAGTAATGTTAGTTGGGATCAATATTAGATGGAAAAATCTCTACCTTTTACACTAAGAGTATACCCATAAAGAATGATGGAGAAGAGAAAAATACAATGAACAGCTCAAAATTTTAGTTTCTCTTAGGAAATTTTCTTGTGTTTGAAGAATTTTTCACTCTGAAACAATGGAAATGCCACCACTAGAGATGCTACCATAGCTATCATCACAAAGATTCAAAGCTCGTTCCAAATTAGCAACAATGTCGGTCATCGTCGGCCGATCTTTCCCTTCCAAATGCACACTATGCATCGCTGTGTAAGCCACCAGCTCCACCGCCTCCGCTTCGTTCATCTGTGGTGGCCCAACTCTCTGATCCAAAATCTTCACCAATTCTCCAACCATAATCACAGGCACCGCATAATCGACCACGCTGACCGGTGTCCCTCCTTGTTCATCATCCTTAAATATAGCTCTCTTCCCTGTCAAAAGCTCCAACAACACCACCCCAAGCCCATACACATCACTCTTAGCAGTCAAAACATTCAGTCCATAGTACTCAGGATCAATGTAACCAACCGTCCCAGCTGCCTTTGTTGGTTGGTAGTCACGGTCCGACCCTGGACTCATCAATGACAACCCGAAGTCAGATACTCTCGCCGTCCAATTCGCGTCGAGGAGTATGTTGGATGATTTGATATCTCTATGGATTATGGGAGGGACTGCATAGTTGTGAAGATATTCAATCCCTCTAGCTGCATCTAAAGCAATTTTGATCCTCATTTTCCAAGAGTTTATAACACTGCTGGCTTTCTCAAAATTGTTCTTGTCATGAAGATGATTATAAAGTGCACCATTTTTCATATACTCATAAACCAACAGTCTCTCATCTTTCTCCTCACAATACCCAACAAGCCTAACCAAATGCTTGTGATGAAGCCTAGACAAGAATGCCAATTCTGAATCAAAAGCACTCTCTTTCTCCTGAAACTTCTTAGTTTTCGGCCCTGTTTCGCCTCTCTTAATCGCAACTTCCCGGCCATCGTACAGTTTCCCTCGGTACACGACGCCGAAGCTCCCCTCACCAATCTTGTTCTCAGGAGAGAAATCATTGGTAGCCATAGCAAGCTCTGCTAGAGTGAATTCTTCTGCTCTATCGGCATGCTTAGATGAGGTGCCACTCCTCTGCCTTCGCATTATCCGTGAGCCTTGACGTCGTATCGTCAACGACCGAGACGGAGGGCTGTTGTTTGTGTTTGAAGTCGTTGTTCCACCATTCGAACTAGCAGCTCTAGTGATGGTAGGCTGAACAGAGTTATGTATCTTCTTATGCCCAAAACAAGCACCAGTCCACAAGCAGTAAACAATAGTGCAAATCCCAGCAAAGGCACCAACTGAGCCCACAATACCAAATGCCAACAAACCCTTTCTCAAGGCAGCCGGCGGAGGTGACGCGGCCTTCACCGTTGGCGGTGGCAACCGCTGCGGAGGGGGAGACGATGGCAGAGGCGGTGGCGGCGTTGAAGCAGTAAACAAACAGCGATTACAGACATTCCCAGAATTAGAACAGAGGGTTTGAGATAAAGGATAAACCCCACAATCACTACAAGAAGATTGAACACAAGGACCAGGAAGAATCTTGGGAAGAGAAAGTGAAGAAAGACCGAAAGAATCATTGGACCAACCAGGCCCCCAACAAAGAACAGAGAAATTACTCGTCGTTAAACCACAAACAAAATCAGATCCTGAAGAAATTAACTCAAAAGAAGTTTCTCGAATCGAATCAACAGAAAATCCCAAGCCGCCCCAACAAACCACTGATCCATTCGAGACTAAAATCCCACAGCTATGGCGTTCACCGAGTGCTAATTCAGAGAACCACATGGATGTATTTGAAGGAAAATCCAACTGCCCAAAATCGTTATTCCCTTTACAAAGCAACCCACCAGAGGAATTCAATCCACAGGCATGAAACCCACCGGCCACGATGCTCAACATTGAAATATTTCGAAACCCATTTTCAATTACGGTTGCAATCGACGAATTTCTACCCCAACATCGGATGGATTGACTCCCTTTCAAAATCCCACAAGTAAACCCATACCCAGAAGAGATTGAATCATATTGAAGAGAAGAAAATCCAACACTCGCGTTGTTACCTTCTCGCCAGCAAGTTACATTGCCGGCGCCAACCAACGTGGTGCAGATTTGCTCGTCGCCGACCGCGAGATTCTCCAGAAGAACGGTGGGGCTGTAGTAAAGTCTTCTCCGGGAAAACGTAGCGGTGGTCGAGTCGAAGTCCCAGCAGAGGAGGGTGTAACCGCCGGACCTTATACCGCAGAAGGTATTCCGGCCGCCGGATACGGCGGAGAAGGAGATATGGGGTTCAATAAAAATGGTTTGACCGTCACGGAAACACAAAATCCTTTGGGTCGGCTGCTCGGCGACGATGCCACAGACGGTTCCGGAGCTGTAGCTGACGGCGAGGGTTGAGGCTGAACCGAGAGCTTGGATCGCCGGGAACAACGGGAAAACGACGGCGATGAGGGTGAGAACAGTGACGGCGACGGCCGGAGGGGGTAAATTCGTCATTTAAAAGAGGAGAGAGAGAGGAGAGGGGTGTTTTGTTGGGTTGTGGTCTGGTATACTTCATTGGGAGCCACAGCCATGAACAGAGGAGAGAGAAAAGAAAAGACCCAAATGAAGAGAGAGAGAGAGGGAATCAAGAAGCGGGTATGAGTTTATAGAGTGAGAAGAAAAGGCCAAAAGAATATGAAATTTGAGAGAGAGAGAGAAAAAGGAGAATTTGAGTTTCTTTCATTTTCACCGGAGAAGGAGCTCTGAAACTGTTGGACGCAAAGAAAGGCTTAAGACTTAAAACACCGTGTTTGTTTGGCAGCCGTTTTACTTTAAATACGTTTTACATTTCTACGGTTTCCTTTTTGCTTTAAATTTCATTTTCTCTTTTAAATTGATTTCTCTTTTTTTTTTTTTACTAATAATTTAAATTGATTTTTTTTTTTTAACTATTAATTCAAATTTCACAATGGAAATGTCATTTTACTCCGATTTTAAAAGTGATGACGCGTAACTTTTTATTTGTGTCACTCGCTCGCCGCTCAATTAATTCAATGTGCTCTTATACGTTTGTGCTCTTTTTCCCTAACTCTCTCATAGTTAGTCAAAAAAGTGTTGGCAACTGGTCTGTGACATTAATAAACGTGATTCGTTGTTATTTTCAAAACTTGGTAAAACGACACTTTAAGTGTGAAATTTGTATAAAAATTCCTTCAAAATTTTTAGAATGTTTTTCTATTTTGCAATTTTTTATCATTAAAAAAAGAATGAGTCGTTTTCAAATATAGCAAAATGACATAATAGATACTGATAGACATTATGTCTATCACTAATAGACAATATAATAGATGATAGTAACCTTTCAATATCACTGTTAAGTAATTACGTTTTGCTATATTTAAAAATATTTTCAGCAGTTTTATCATTTAAAATAATTATCTGAATATATATAGATATATTTGTACCTTAAAATTTGTATCAATTTTAGTTAAAATATCATATTAATTTTCCATTTTTAGTTTCATTCTTTTTTTTGTCCATACTTTTAATGGTTGAATTTTAGTTACTTACTTTTAACAAATTTGAAAAATAATCCTTGCAGGTAAAATTAATTTTCTTTTGAAAAAAGTTAGTCTTTATCGACATTTTCATAAATATTATTATTATTATTTTAGAATTTATTAAATATATAAAGACTAAATTTAATATTTGTTGAAAGTATAAGAACTAAACGGAATAGAACCCAAATATATGAACCAAAATGGAATTTTAATCTCAATTTTAAATTTTAAAAAGGTTGTAATTTTTACCAAAGTCTTCCTCTAAAGATTCTTAAAAGAAGTTATGTGCCTACAATGAATTATAAAACATGCGTAGGATACAAAATTAATACAATTTTAGAGAAGAATGATATAGAATCTAACTAGTATTTTTTTTTTTTTGTTTAAATTTGTGAATTTTTTTTTTAAGTATAAATGGGAGGGAGATTCAAACTATAGGTGTTGTAGTTACTAAGACACTCGTATGTTAATCGAACTATGTTTGGTTTAGCAAACTTTAAGTTATTCAATAGTTAATTCTTCGAATTTTTTTTAACAAGGTTAGATTATATTGAAATTAATAACTTCATGGAGATTTTATTTTAATGGTTGTTTTTTAAAATTTAATAGAAATTGAACAAGGATAAAATTAAAAAAAAAAAAAAAAAAAAACCGTATTTTAGGGTCTAATTTGATGAAATTTGATATAACCAGACAAAATTTTGGATTTAAAATTGTTTTTTTTTTTTATTTATTTTAGTAGAGTGAGGAAAAGCAACCACGTGATTATTGATGGAGATATTAATTTGAATTATTTTTTAAAATTAAATTATAAATTTAATCCATAAAAAAATAATATAAAGGAATGAGGTAGAACTCAACTTTAATGAAAGACGTGTCAAATTTGTACAATTTTTTTACTTTCACAATCTATAGTTTTTTAAATTATTGAATTATGTTTGATTCACACTTTTATGTTAACTATTAGTATTGCATTGCTTAACTTTGCATCAAAATCAATGCATCCATTTTGAACTAAATTTAGATCCATTTCTACTAATTTTTCATTCAACTAAGTTTAAATCATTTCTAATTTTCCTTTTGAAATCAAATAATCATGATAGATTCTACAATACATAGATTTACTATCAAGTTAATTGATCCTATTCAAATTTTTGTGAACTTTCATATTAAAATAATATTTATAAAAAAAATTCTAATATTTAAGGTATATATTCTCATTTTAAAAAATTAAATATTGAAATCTCTCCCTCCATATGTTAAATTCATAAAAAAAAAAAAAAAAAAAATGTCATCTTCTCACGAGATGTTAAGATATATTATAATCAAACTCTGACATTAAAATTAGTATTTAAGGTTTTTATAATTTTAAGGATAAATGTATAATATCCATACTATCGTTAAAAGGTAGGCTTAATTAAATCTCTTGGATTAGTTTAATAACATGCTCTATATTGTTGAATTTTTTATCTCTTTGTGAAATTATGGTTGAGTTTGTTCTATCAAAATAAGAAACTTTTTTTTATTATATCGTCACAGTGAGAAGAAAAACATATTGATTTCTCTTTCTCGAATGCAATAGTTTGATTTTATCTTTTCCGATTTTCCTTTTGAAAGGAACCCTAATTTTTCTTTCAACATCTAACTAAACCGACAAAAAATATGTGTTAGCGACCAAGAGGTTGATTCTAAATTTTTCCACTTTTTATTCAACTCAACAAAATTTTTATTTATTTTTTAAGTTGACGGTATAATCTTACAACATAAAAAATTATTTGTTGCAAAAAAAAAAAAAAGAAAAAGAAAACAACACATGGGCTGAATTTATGACCTTATTTTTCTAATTACGTGCCTTAATAACCATATTTATAGGCATCCAATTTTTCCCGTCAATTTAATGCATTGTCATTAGACTGTTCAAATAAATTAAAATACCAAAATAATAATAACAATAATAATAATAATAATAAAAGAAACCTTATTAAAGGTTAGGTACGGCAGCTAGGCTTTGTCATTCTTTAGAAGAAAAACAGCTCATTAAATTAAAAATTAATACACTTTAAATTCTTCCAAATTACAATTAGATTCTTAAAAAATGCATGCAATCAAACTCATTAAAATTATATATAAAGAAAAAAAAAAAACTAATTTAACGTATCCTTTCTTTTCACTGATGATTGAATATTTATCGTATTGGTTTCTCGAAAATTGTATTAGTTAGATTTGTTGTTTTTATTTTTTTGAGAAAAATAAGGGCATAAATTGGAAATTTTGAAAATATATTGTTGTTTTATAAATTATTTATGAAAATATTGTAGTTTTGAAAATATTTATGAAAATATGGTAGTTTTTATTGGGAATTGGGGTTGGGAAAATGGGTCTTTGGTCGAGGGTTGAACCCTCGACCATCTCTCTTTTTTTTTTTTCTTCTTTCCTTGGTCGAGGGTTGAACCCTCGGCCTTTTTTTTTTTTTTTTTAATTTAAATTGTTTTTTCCCACTTCCACTTCCCAACTCGAAAAATTTTAAAAACCGTTATAATAACAAACATATATTTTATCACTAACCAACCAATATAAAATTAAAGTGTTAATATTAATACAACAATTTATTTTTTTTCCACTAAAATTAGTAATAATAAAAAAATTCAATGTGTCCCACAAAGCGGACGTCGCCGATTTCGAGCTGGTTGGCATCGTCGACTTTGGATTCTAGGTTGCTCCGGTGGATCTGGTTGCTCTGGTACCTCTGCAGGCGCTTCATGGACGTCGTGTCCATGTATATGCATGTATGAAGATGATGGTCCGGCCTCTGAATCATAATATCCTGAACCAAAGGCTGGTTGCATCATCATCGGACTGGCATAACCAGTCTGGCTCTGCGTTTGCGTCTGCATCATAGGAGGCAATTTTTCTACATTATGGTCAACCGCATCAAACTCATCTTCTTCTGCTCGAGCACGTCCCCTATGCCTAGGAATTGGTGGAGGTGCAATAGGTATATCGTACATGTAGTGTAATTCTTCCATGTAACTTGCGTTATTATTGCATATAGTAAATACTTGATCTGGATCATTTGCAACATCACGAAGACTACTATTGCTCGATCTCTATCAATTACAAAACAATTAGATAATATTTCAAATAAAATTTAAATAAAAAATAATTAGACAATATTTGATTATATACCAAATGACCCAAAGCCGCTCCCGGACGAGTAATGTAGCGTCTCGTAATATTATTATACCAAAGGATGTAATCTTGAGTTGCATCCCTATCGAATTGCCCAAGTGAAACGCCGACTGCAATAAACCTTCTACGATAGTGCTATCGCACTACCAAATGTGCAACTTTTTCAGACCAATCTGCAGTTCTCAGGTCAATGTCATGTAGTAGGGGCTCAGTATTGCACTCTGATGGGACATCCTGTTTGAAACCAAACTGTCGGATTACCCTGTCAGGAAGATGCCACTCACCAATGTGAAAACATATGAGTGGGCTCATCGTCTGCCATATGTCTTGACCGCTCGTACAAAAATTAGGCAAAGTGTCCATAACAGCTTTGTAAGGCTCCCAAATAATCTGAAACAGAACATATTACATTAAAAATATTAAATACAAGTATATAAAAAAAATATGTATAAAAAGTTCATTTGGGTTTAGTATTCACATACCTGGTCAGGTTGAAGTAGATCAAGCATATATCTATATTGACTCACTACATGTGTAGCTGACCGAGTTACACAAAATTGGTCTCTCCACCTATATTATTAAATTAATATTTTCAGTTTAAAATTAACTATATTAGTCACAAAAAATATTAGCTAAATTAAATTAAAATGACATACCGAGAACCGTCGGCTCGTTCTGCTAATTGATGATCGTTAACATGTCAGAGTTGTTGAGCCATTGTTAGAAATCGTTCCCAAGCCCATATTTGTAGCAATATTAGAGGCCCAGCGATTTCACAAACATCAGGTTTTATTGCCTTACATAGTTGTCTATACAGTCATGCCAAACACGCTCCACCCCAAGAATACCGTCCCGCCTCATGGAGATTGGCTAAAAGTGGAAGGAACATTAGGTGCACGAAGTGACTTGATTTATCAGAAAACAGACTTCTGCCCATCATCTACAGTAACTATGCTCTTGCGTATCTCGTGACAGATTCTTCGTCTACATCATCATCAAGTCTTGGAAATTGTGTCCCCAGCCATGTTAGACTTAACCTTGATCCCCTAATTTTATTTGCAGGTGGGGTCATACCGAGTAGCATCTGACAAATATGCAGCCAGTCGTCATGCATTATCCCGGTAACAGGCTCGCCATCGACAGGTAGCCCAAATAATATTTCTATATCCTGGAGCGTGATAGTGACTTCTCCAGTAGGCACATGAAATGTATAGGTCTCTGGCCTCTATCTTTCAACAAGTGCAGTGATGAGGTGGCAGTCTAACTGAATGAATCCTAGTCTGGCAACCCCATAAAAGCCTGATGCACGCAGAAGTGGTAGTATGCGACGATGGAGTGGTATGGTACGATAAACAACCGCCTCACGCCGTCTACAACACATCTCGCCTGTAGTCCGATCTTGCCATACATTTGTTGATCGATGAACAGATTGATCGTATAAAATATCGGGATCAATCGGTCCTGGGTTTAAAGCCATGATCTAGAAGAAAACAAATTATATATTTATCGTGTAAAGCATACAAACAAATTAGGACTTAAAAGCGAGAGAGAGTGATATAGTGAGAGCACATGATATAAATATTAATTTTATTATTAAACATTGGTTACATGATAGGAATGTTAACGAAAAAAATCTCTAACTGTCTGGTGTCTATCTTCGTAACGAAGGACATTTTCTTCGATTATAACCTAACTGATTACAAAATCTGCAACGTACTTGAGAACTTGGTTTTGTCCAGTCCATCTCATTATGATATCGTGAACTCTTTGGTCAACCAGGTTTTCTCAATAACGTCGGGTCGGCATGTAAAACAGGCATATTAGAAGGTGCGATCCAGTAGTCTTCATGCGGTACAGGTTGAAATTGAGGAGAGTAGCATGCAGCGTATGTCGACATTTTATAGTAGTCCTCAATGAAATCTTCGTAGTTCATGTTAAATCGTGAGCAAACTGCTATAAAATGCGAACACGGAATGCCAAATGCTTGCCACTTGTTACATAAACAGTACCATTCAGAATCGCTTAGCTTCAGTATTTGAATATTTCCTCCTTTAGAATTGAGGCTGTGACGTCCGGTTTTCACATGAAATACATCTTCATATCGATCATATGATTGGACTTCATGTTTACTGGATCTTGCAGCCCATTTTGAAATTTTTTCATGTGCGTACCTGAATATTTACTCACTCAGTATTATAAAAATATTTGGAACAAATTGTTGATTATTAAAAAGAAAATTATTATCGGGTGTATTTATCTCGACGCTCCATAGTAGCTCTTATCGGCAACATTCGAGCTCCTTTGAGGACTCCATTGATGCACTCTGATAGATTCGTCGTCATCCACCCGTACCTAAACCTTCCATCGTGCGCTTGAGTCCATTGCTCAATACCAATGTTGTCAAAAAAACTCATACAACTCCTATTTATTCGCTTGATGTCTTCCACTGCTTTATTAAACTTATGAACTTGGAACTGACATCCAGCACGATATACAAAATTTTTTAATGTATTGAACTTGTATTTTTTATTAAAATTACTTACAATATGGCGTAAGCAGAATCTATGGTGACATTTTGGCCCTGTCCAACCATTTTCTGGATTGTTCACTGCCGAGATGATGCCACCATGCCGATTCGAAATCAAGCACACCTCGTCATGTATAACAATTTCTCTGAGGTGTTTTAAAAACTATCCCCACGTGTCAGCAGACTCCTCATCTACAACGGCAAATGCAAGAGGAAGAAGGTGTCCATTCGAATCAACTGATGTAGCAATTAGCAACTTTCCTCGATATTTTCCATACAAGTGAGTACCGTCTATTTGAATAATCGGTCGACATCTATTAAATGCTTCTGTACAAGGACCAAATGCCCAAAATACAAAAGTAAGGATGGCATGTCCTCAGTAGTGTGCTCTTTATTCTCCACTTCACTCGTGTGCCGGGATTTGTATGCTTGACCATATACAACCACCTAGGCAACAGTTTGTATGAGTCATCCCAATCACCAAACACTCTAGCCAATGCCTTTCTTTTACCCTCCCACACCCTGTGGTGAGGAACATGGTATCCCCATTTTCTTTTGATGTCGGATTGTACTTGTGCCACACTGATGGACGGTTTTTCCCTGACAGCTTCACAAAACTCTAGTACAATCATTGAAGAATCTAATTGCACATGAGTTTGGCTAAGCTCTGAGTAAAAACATGTATGTTGGTCAACATACTTAGTAATCTCGAACAAATTGTGAGATTTTTTCTTCGCTGCACGGAGTAGCCACTTGCAACCATCGTCCCATTTCTTAAACCGAATTGCCCAAATATTCGGTGTTGATTCCACGACCTCATATGGTGCGTGACACTTGATAGCAGAACACTTGACCAAATGTTGTAACATTTCTTTGTTTTGAAAAATCATACCCTTATATAATTGGGTATTGTCAACGACTACCGAGGCTACAACTGGGTCATGTTCTATAACGTTATCTATTATATCCATGTCAAGATTAGCGAATGTATCTGACAGCATTTCATGTTCAAGACCATCGAAATCCAACTCCTCGAATTCATCATCTGTTTCTGTTCTAAAATCCCTATATTGATTACCAGCCACCATATTTTCATCGCCATAGGCTGGTGCAACTGATTCAGGATCAGGATCAATACATTGATTCGAGTCTTCTAACTGACTCAATGATTGTGCATTCAAGTCTACATCCAAGCCTACCCTACTCACATTAACGTATAAATGCACTAGGTTTGGAAGCGGCATTGCAATTGAAAACATCAGATTCATCACTTGTTTGTTATGAATAGGGAATGACATATACTTTACAGATCCTAATGGTGTTAGATTAGGATGTCTGTATATTATTTCTAAGTGGTTTGATCTCATATCTACACCAAGTGACAGTCCAATCATTTCAACAAATTGTTCAAAAACAAGTCCACTATTCACATTTATGCTAAAATCCCCACATGCTGGCTGATCATATTCAACTCAACACCATCAATCATATGACCATTTGTAAACAACATAAATCCCAAACACTTGTCTGCCATTTTCTAAAAAAAGAAAACAACAATATACATCACTAATTATTTAACTAAAAGCTCTAATATTAAAAAAAAATCTAGTAATATCTAAAATGCAACGAAAATATAAATTTGTACTAAAAAATTAGAATTTACTATAATACTATATTTAAAAAACAAAAAGAACATTAAAAGGTAATATTATTTTTTAAAAATTCTGAAACTAATATTATTTATTTTAATAAAGATCAATATTATTTCTTCTAAAAAATCAATATTATTTTTTAAAAGAAAATTAACATGGTAGATCTAATATAATATTAATATGATAAATCTAATATAATATAAACAAGAACATTAACTTATAAAAACTCATAACATCAGTATATAAATATTATTCAATTCAAACACTATTAACAAAATAAATACGAACATTAAAATGACATATTTAGATTTAAATGGTATGTCTAGTATAATATAAATATCAGAAAATGAAATGGTTTACTTATTTTTCTTTCTCGAAGTGACAACGATTGATCCTTGTTTTCCAAATAGCAACAAATGCTGTAAAAATAAAAATAACATGAGAATAGGGAAAATAATTTATATTATCTTAAAAAAATATATATTTCATATATCAAATTTACAAACCTCGTAAATTTGGAAAACAAGAGTATTTCGATAGATAGTGGGGAAATGAGAGGAAGAAGAGGTCGGATTGGAAGAAGAAATAGTGGGAGGAAGAGAAGCCGGCGAGACGTTTTAGGCAGACTGAAGCCGATGCGTTTTAGGCAAACTGAAGCGGAGGAGAAGAGGGGATTTAAAGACATTTGGTCGAGGGTTGAACCCTCGACCATAGGTCACGGGCTCCGCCGCAGGGAATCTCTGCGACGACGCGACGGGACGTGCCGCGGATTCTCTGCGACGACGGGACGTGCGGCGGAATCTCCTTGCATTGGTAGTAGGCCTTGTGTTGGTAGTAGGCCTTGCGTTGGTAATAGGCCTTGCGTTGGCCTCTTTGCGTTGGTCGAAAGTTGAGGCCTCCTTGCGTTGGTCGAAGGCCCGCGTTGGTCGAAGCAAGCGATGTGTTGGTTGAAGCAAGCCATGCCTTGGTCGAAGCAAGCGATGCATTGGTTGAAGCAGGCCATGCGTTGGTCGAAGCAAGCCATGCGTTGGTTGAAGCAGGCTATGCGTTTGTCGAAGGATTGCTTTGGTCGAGGGTTGAGGTCTCGACCTTTGCTTTGGTCGAAGGTTGAGATCTCGACCAATCTCCTCCCTCCACTATCCAATCTTCTCTCTCTTCCAAACTACCATATTTTCCTAAATAGTTTCCAAACTACAATATTTTCCTAATTATTTTTACTAACTACAATATTTCAATAAAAGCTCCGCATAAATTCAGCCCATGTGATTGGTTTTTTAAGATTGTATTTGGTAATTTTTTTTTTTTTTGAAACATTAAGATTGTATTTGTTAGATTTGAAGAGTTTGGAAAATTTTGTATTTAAGTTTTTTTTTTTTTTTTTTTTTTAATTTTCACACTTTCGCACCTATAATATCTTTTCAAATGCAAGGATTAATGCAATATTGAAATTAAATAGGTAATAACAGTTCCTCGTAATATAAAATGTGATTGTATGATATTGTCTATTTTGAGCATAATTCGCTCCTCGAAGATTTTTGCTTTCAAAATCACTTATAATGTCTCACACCAATAAAGATAATTGTCCTTACTTATATATTCATGATAATTGTGTGGAACTTTGCTTACACTCCTAACATGCCTCAATTAAGACATGAAAATTAAACTAAAATTCATGCTACACATGAGCTTGTATAAATGATTAAAAGATTTGGAAAAAACATTACCCTATCTTAACTATTTGGTACAAGATTTCATAGATGGGAACATATAAGTATATTCATATATAAGTCACTCTCATATTTTCATCATATCCATGTCAAATGGTATTTGATTTTTTTTTTCATCTCTTCTTTTTATTTAACTTCTTATTTTTATTTGATATATATTAAAAAAAAAAAAATTAGATGTTTATAACATGATTCATAATAATATTTAAATTACCATAGTTATTATGTAATTTAATTGTAATTGAGGTATACTCTCCTTTGACAAATGACTAAATATTCCATTACAGATGGTGATTTTCTCTTTTCTCCTCATCAATTTACTTTTATTTTGCATATAGTTACTTAATTAAAACAACTTGATATTAATGTACCAAAATCAATGCAATTAATTATTTAACTATATTAATTTAATAATATTTCATTAAAAAACATATATAAGAGCTATTTTCAAAATATAGAAAAATAATCCATATTTACAAGTATAGCAAAATTTTACTCTTTATTTGCGCTAAACTGTTATTTGTGTCTATTGCAGATAGACTTTGATATTTTGCTATTATTTGTCAATATTTTTAATAATTTCGTCATTTAAAATAATTTTTATATATTTAATTCAATTTTAAAAATAATACTCTGGATTTGTTAATTAATTNGTTCCTCGTAATATAAAATGTGATTGTATGATATTGTCTATTTTGAGCATAATTCGCTCCTCGAAGATTTTTGCTTTCAAAATCACTTATAATGTCTCACACCAATAAAGATAATTGTCCTTACTTATATATTCATGATAATTGTGTGGAACTTTGCTTACACTCCTAACATGCCTCAATTAAGACATGAAAATTAAACTAAAATTCATGCTACACATGAGCTTGTATAAATGATTAAAAGATTTGGAAAAAACATTACCCTATCTTAACTATTTGGTACAAGATTTCATAGATGGGAACATATAAGTATATTCATATATAAGTCACTCTCATATTTTCATCATATCCATGTCAAATGGTATTTGATTTTTTTTTTCATCTCTTCTTTTTATTTAACTTCTTATTTTTATTTGATATATATTAAAAAAAAAAAAATTAGATGTTTATAACATGATTCATAATAATATTTAAATTACCATAGTTATTATGTAATTTAATTGTAATTGAGGTATACTCTCCTTTGACAAATGACTAAATATTCCATTACAGATGGTGATTTTCTCTTTTCTCCTCATCAATTTACTTTTATTTTGCATATAGTTACTTAATTAAAACAACTTGATATTAATGTACCAAAATCAATGCAATTAATTATTTAACTATATTAATTTAATAATATTTCATTAAAAAACATATATAAGAGCTATTTTCAAAATATAGAAAAATAATCCATATTTACAAGTATAGCAAAATTTTACTCTTTATTTGCGCTAAACTGTTATTTGTGTCTATTGCAGATAGACTTTGATATTTTGCTATTATTTGTCAATATTTTTAATAATTTCGTCATTTAAAATAATTTTTATATATTTAATTCAATTTTAAAAATAATACTCTGGATTTGTTAATTAATTATTAATCAATATCTTGAATGTATTTAATTAGTTAAATCAAGCCAGTACAAAATTCATTTCTTAACTATCATAATTAATTACGTAGTGATTCTTTATATCCGATAATTATTTATTATGACTAATTTTTACTAATTCACTCATCATTAACATAATCATAATTAAAAAAAAAATAGTATTCTTTATTAACATCTCATTTTTTTCTCACTTTTTATGTAGTATTGTTTATTAAAATATATTTTCTTATATTAATTAATTAAACTTAATCAATTTTATAATTACTAATACTAACTTAACTAATTAAAATATAATTATGCATCAAATTATAATCAATATGAAATTCATTAAATATATTAATGGGTTAATTTTAATTCTAAATTATTAATGGATCCTTAATTAATTAATTTTATGAATAAATCAAATGATATTTATTTTTGGAAAATTATTATAAACAAAAAAATATCAAAACTATTTACAAATATAGCAAAATTTTACTTTTTATTCGTGATAAGCTGCAATAGGCTGAAACAGACATATATTTATGTCTATCTCGTAAAGTAATAGATGTCTATTTGAGTCTATTGCTGTCTATCACAAATAGAAAATAAAATTTTGCTATATGTGTAATTATTTGCAACAGCTTTTTTTAATTTTGAAAATATCTTTTTATTTTTTTATTAATAACCTATTACAATAGGTAAAATTGTCCTACTTAATTCCATAATTAGTTAAATACAAACACAATTTTTTTAAAAAAAAATTCTAATAGCATTTTTCATAAAAAACAAACATGATTATCTTTTATTCCTAGACATCTTATTTAATTCTTAGATATATTATGTCCAAACATTCTCTATTTCTAAATATCTATAAAATTTTAATCAAAACGACTTCTGTACTCTAAAAAAATTTATATGATATCCCAGAAAGGGACAATAAATTATTGATTGTTTAAATTATATACATAATTAATTTTTTAATTATAACCAAAACAATTTAGTAGTTTCCAGAAAATATTAGTTTATCAGTAATCAACTAATTTAAACTAATTAATTTAATTTGTTAAACTAATGTATTGCATGCATTTTTAATGATCACGTTGACTGTTTGTATTAAACTTATTCATTTGTTACGTATACTTTATTAAATTTATTTTTAATACATGAATTTGAATTATATTTATTTATTGAAATATTAATCGATTATTAATGTATGACAATTTTACATAAAATAAGTACAACTCAACTAGCATAAAGTTTGTACTATTAATTTTAAAATCATATGTGCGATTTTCCCTCCTTATGTTGTCAAAATAAAAATAAACTCATTAAATAAAGGATTGATTTCAAATATTGAAAAATGAACTAAAATATTTGCAAATATAACAAAGTTTTACTATTTATCTACTATAGACTACTATTTGTGTCATGATAGATACAGATAGTAGTCTATTGCGATATATCGCAGAGAGACTGGGATATTTTACTACTATTTATAAATATTTTCTACAATTTTGTGTAACGACCCGACTATTACATCCTAATCAGACCATTACTCAATGCATGCAAATTTCAAGAAAAGACACGACGCTAAGTAGTAAGAAAGAAACAATGCTACTCATGGAAATTTCTGTTTTATTTAACCCAAGAAAGCAATGAATAACCATATAGAAAGAATTTTGGTTCGGGGTACTCCTAATAAAATCAATAAAATTCCATGAACAGGAAAACCAAATACAAAATAAAAGACAAGCCTCAAAACAAAATTTGACAAAAGCTCATAAAAAAAAATGCAGTGCTAGGCGGAAGCTACTACGGGTCTCGTGAAGCCATCAAGGATTCCTTTTGTCATTCGCCAGCACGTTCTTTCCCTTACCTGAAAAAAAAATAAGATGAAAGGATGAGCAATTATATTACTCAGTAAGTGACCCCACTACCGGAGCCGGGCTAGGCACCCAAGTCCTTTAAGTGCATTAATCATAAGACAGGCATATCTAACATACTTTTATAGGGAACTGGTTATACTCACCCTACAGTTGGTTTTGGATGTCCACAAACCTCTGGAGCCCCGAAGGAACTCTTACCTCTGGTGATCCCGAAGGAACACAAACCTCTGGTGAACCCGAAGGACCACAACCTCTAATGAACCCGAAGGAACACATCCTCTGGTGACCCCGAAGGACCACAACCTCTGGTGAACCCGAAGGAACACAACCTCTAGTGATCCCGAAGGACCACAACCTCTGGTGAACTCGAAGGAACACAACCTCTAGTGACCCCGAAGGACCACAACCTCTGGTGAACCCGAAGGAACACAACCTCTAGTGACCCCGAAGGACCACAACCTCTGGTGAACCCGAAGGAACACAACCTCTAGTGACCCCGAAGGACCACAACCTCTGGTGAACCCGAAGGAACACAACCTCTAGTGACCCCGAAGGACCACAACCTCTGGTGAACATCCAACCGACGTAGGGGAGTTACCACTACCCAGCACACATGACCAATTAAATCCTCACTCCTTTCCTTCGATGAATTCATACATTAACAGCGTTGTTTACAAACATCTCAAAATACAAGCATATGCATTTCACATACATCCTTTAAAACATGGGAATTTCATACAAGCATGCTATATCACATGGGGCTTAGGAATTTTACTCATCAAGGCAACTAAACATATGGCGATTTCACATACATCCTTTAAACATGGGTATTTCATACAGTCATGCTATATCACATGGGGCTTAGGAATTTTACTCATCAAGGCAACTAAACATATGGCGATTTCACATACATCCTTTAAACATGGGTATTTCAGACAAGCATGCTATTTCACATGGGGCTTATAAATTTTACTCATCATGGCACTAAACGTATGGTGGGAAGGCGGTTCAGGTAATAAGACCACTTACCTGAGCAATTATATTAACTTATCCACACGGCAGTCTGTCGAAAAGTTCTTGGTCAACTGTGAATAAAATTTCCCCAACTTTGATTAGTCCACAAGTCTAGTCTCACCACAAGTTAATTTCCAAGTAAATTAAAAAGTGTTCTTACCCAAGCGTGGCTTAACTCGCAGTTGCTCCAATCCTTTTTACCCAACACAACTTCCGGCCACCTAAGAGAATTTTTATCACATAAGTCTCAAGCATCAATAGTTTTACCAAATTACGCCATAAATTTTCCTTGGGTCCGAGGTACTTACTCGAACGTTACCGGTTCGGTGACAAGTAATCAGGCGAGCGTTTGACTAAAACGGCAGCGGAGGAGCACCGGTGGCGGAAGAGAGAGAAAACTGGCGGCGGAAGAGAGAACCAACGTCGGCGGCGGCTGCCGAAGAGAGAGAGACCGGCAGCGGTGCTGAAGAGAGAGGGAGAGACCGGCGGCGGTGCTGAAGAGAGAGGGAAAGACCGGCGGTGCTGAAGAGAGAGGGAGAGACCGGCGGTGCTGAAGAGAGAGGGAGAGATCGGCGGCGCGGCTGCTGGTTCGCGGCGGCGACGAGAAGGAGAAGGCAACGGCGGGTCTCTGGCAGGAACGGAGAAGAAGAAGAAGAAGGATGCTGGCGGCTTGCCCTGCGAGGAAGAAGAAGAAGAATCGTGGGGGGGGGGGGGGGGGGGGGGCGGGGGCGGGAGGGAAGAAGAAAACCCTTTTTCCTTTTCTTTTTTTTTATTTTTTATTTTGGCACGCAAACCGAGGCTTATTTATAAAAACCCTAATCCCCTATTCCTTCCTCTTTTCCCCTTTTCTTTTCCAACCAAATAAAACAAAATCAAATAAAATCTTCTACACCTAAGATTTACTTCAACAACTAAGATTTACTTCAATTATCCAATACTGCCAGAATTATTCACCTTATTTTACTTGCCCCAAGATAAAATCATCCTTTACTAAATCCCAAAAATTTCCTTAACTCAAATTTGAAATTTTCCATCTTAGCTTAAATAAATGCATGAACACATAAAAATAACTATATTTTTCCTTTTCATACATAATAACTTAAATTTATTTACTAGGAGGATTTACCTCAACGATTTGGGATTGTTACATTTTGTCATTTAAAACAATTTCTCTTAAACAATTAGTAATATCATTTGTTTATAAAAAAAAAATGTAATAATGTTTCCAAACACGTTATCTTATTCTCTCATGTTTATTATTCATGAATATCATTTGTTGGCATGTTTACTCAAGAAGCTGGTAGAATCACAACTATAAAACATTGATTTCATAATGTATTATACTAATTTCACTTCTTGCTTGAATCTCTCTTTTAGGTAAAAGGCAAAATCTTCCTAATTATAGAAAAATAACAAATAAATAAATAATATCGAGTAATTAATGAAATCCATATTAAATTAGTGTTTGCTGAATGGATGATCCGGGAAAGGGAAATTTGCCTCATTTTTTGAAAAAGAAAATTAAGAATAATTGTGTAAATTTGGATAACAATGATAAAGCAAAGAACAAAATTATTATATTTTAAAAATATGAAAAAAACCATTTTACACTCTAAGATTCGGTCTTTTTATACGATTATTATGTCTATTAATTAGGCGTCCACGCGTTTAAAGGCTCACCAAATCAAAGTGCAAAATTGCAATAATCTAAGGGAAATTATTAGAAGGAAATTTTTTAAAAAAAAAAAAAAAAAAGCCACATCAGCAGTGGAGAAAAAGGAAGGACACGTGGCGAGAAATGAACGGAATACGCGCCTGAGAAGTGAAACACGTGCCGAGTTTGACCTTTATAAACTAATTAAAACTTCCCACTCCCCAATTATTATTTTTAGCTTTAAACACTATTTAATTAGTTTACATAATTCATTTATGGTTAATTTTTTAAATAACAAAAATAATACCTGACACTCTCTTTCTAAATTTTTAAAATTTATTCAGTGTCAATTTTTTTTTTATTTTTTTATAAAAGTTTATGGAAATCAAAGGACTAAATTTATAATGTATTGATAATAGAGGAATTAAAATCAAATTATTGAAAATAATGAGACTAAAATAATATTTGAATCGTGTTTTTATTAAGTCAAGCTATTCATTTTTTTTAACTTTTCAAAGTCGAAATTATTATTTTTTTTAATAATAAATCATTTATGTTGTTCTATTCATTTGAAATTTGAATTTTGTTTTTAATTTTTTTAATATATAGTTTTGGTTGAATGGTCAATTTCATTGTTTAAAAATTTGAGATTATCAAATTTTATGCTGTTTTTAATTAATCTATGGGTTTGATATCAATTAGATAGAAGTTAAACCTAATAATTATTTGCTTACATTTTGATATAGATTCAAATTCTTGATCTAAACATTTCTACATGAGATATTATAACATGAGTTTTTAGAGTATTGTTTTTTTGAAAATCTTTATTCTAACCAACATTTGACTTTTTTTTTTCTCCTAGAAATAATTATGTTGGTTCTTGATATTTGTCGGAAATCCATTATTTTAGGTGAGCATGCATTGATGTCAAAAAAGTTGAGGACAAGTATGGATTTAGCAAATATTTAGAACTCTTGCATATATATTGTACAATTTATTGCCCTAAAATAGATCCAGTCAAATTGGATAGTATATTTTTTTTAGTACAATAATTGTGGAGTCAGGGATTAAACATTCGATCTTTTGCGACTACCAATATCACTAATTAAGCTCAGCTAACTTTTGCAATTTGAAAGTATATTCGATACGTACTCAATTTATATGTGAGTTCTAAAAGGAATTGAATCCCCGCGGAAGCGTGTGATCGTGTTCTTTGATTTATTGAAAGAATTAAAAATACAAAAAAGTAAAGAAAAGGTTCATTATACCTTTGTCAATCTATAATTCTCTAACTGATAGTCTTCTCCTTGTAGTCTTCCTTTTCCAAGAGATCTTCCTCACTATGACTCTGGCCATGACTTTGGCAAGGATCCGGTTTATGGAAACTGCTTTTTTGAAAGAATGGGAAGAAGAAATTTCTTAGAATTTTTCTAAGAAAATTGGGAGAATTAGTAGAGGAAGATTTTTAGAGTAATCGTAGAGATTATTCTCTAGGGAGTGTGTTCTATGAACAAGCAGCAAACAACATAGAGATTCTTCGGAATGAAATATGAACCGAGATGCGAGGGAAAAACTTTTGTTTAACATTTCCGGAAGATCCCCCTTGGTACGCCAGTTCTTTCGAGCGAACTCCCGAACTACCGTCCTCATCCTTAGAAAGGGTTTTGCTGGAACTCCATCCTTTTGAATAGGACGAACCGCCCCGTGGTTTGCTTCGGAACAAAACAATTAGAATTAGGCTCGTTGAACTGGAATGTGTATTATCCATATAGGGGATCTTTCAATGGAGAAGATCCGTCGACCTAAGACGAAGAGAGGGAAATTTGATTAAGGAGCTTGGAATGCCATCTAGCAATCATAGTACGATAGAGACAAGCGAGATTTTGACTAACTTCTGTTAAACCAAGATATTCTTGACCTTTGCTTTCATTAGCTTTCTTACTGGGACAATCCGTTTAGCCATTCCTATCTCAAGTCCGGTAGGATTCTTCCTCTTCAAACAAAGGAAGAAACTCTTCTTTATGATCCAACTCCCCCTTTCAAATTGATATTCAAATAGCGGAGATTCACGAAGAAGTCTTGCACTTTTGTTTTGATATAGATATTCTATACAAAACTCGATCCCTACTCTTTCCGCTAAGGAATGCGGCTATAAACTTCTATTAGTCAGAGTGTCATATTTAAAATATTTAAATCTTATTTAAATGTTCATTTTCTGCAGACTCTTTGATTTGGATCTCATCAAAATTAAATAATTAATTATTTGAATCCCATTGAAATCAATTAATTAATTCTCCCTCTATTTATTTTCTATAGAATCTTTAATTTGGATCTCATCCAAATTCAATAATTAATTATTTGAATCCAATTCAAATTAATTAATTAATTCTCCCTCTATTTATTTATATGGATTTTATCCAATAAATTAATTAATTATTTGAATCATATTCAAATAAATTAATTCTCCATATTATAAAATTATCATTTGAATCACATTCAAATAAAATTCATAATAAATCATGCAATTAATTGTATCTAATACAAGTAATATTTTCTTTCATAAATTTGAACATTTCAAATTTTTTTTCAACATAGTTGATCATTGTTGGTCTGTAGTGAGCTAGCAAGGGGACCTTATGAACCTATAGATTAGAAGCTCCAACGATATGAGATTAATCGTCTAAACTCATTAACCACATTAATCAATATCCGTTAACTATGGGTACACTCCACTAAAGACCCACAGTTACACCCTTCTCACTGTAGATGTATTTCTATGTCTATGGATATAGACCAATAATAGCAACTTAGTCATTCACAAGTGTTCGTAACACCAACTAGATCAAATTATCGTTTTACTCCTAGGTTACTTCTAAATCCTTAAGTACTAATGCTCATCTAATCAACAACCTGTTTATGGTCCAACAATTAAACAGAAACCCATCTCCGGCCAGTGAGAGGGTAGGGCCCTTTGTTCAAGTCCTGGAAACACCACTTAAGGGAACACTTATTTACTTACCTTAAAAATGGGAATGATTGAATTTCATCTTGTATAATTATGTCCCCAACTCCCCACTCGGTCTTGTCCCCAAGATGGTAGGCATATTGAGTTGGCAAACGGCCGCTCTCACCCATACAAATCAAAGGACAATCCGTCGTGGATAGGGAGTTCATAATATACTCAGGATTAAGATTAAGTTGCCTAGGTCATCCTATTGAAATAGAAACCTAACTAGTCAACAAAGTTACATGTAGTGATTAATATTCCGTGGTCCGGTCTTATGCAAACTCATTGCATAGGATACTCCCACTTGCATGTCACCTACACGAAGACGTTAGACCATTGCGTGTATCAAATATAAAATGAGTTGTATCTTAAACATTGATCTCCATACGTCCCCACATACAGTTCAAGACTCATAAAACAGCCTAGGATGTTAGTTTATTGAATTTAGGGTTATTAAGACAAAACAAACAAAAAAACAATCAATAACGCTTATTGCACATCAATAACTCTTTATTAATGATTTAATTACGGTCAAATTATTACATTTACTATCTACGAGTTTTAGGGCATAAAACCCAACAGATTCAATATTGGTTTGCATCAACATGTTAATACTCATATTTTAACTAGAGTTAATTGATCAAGAAAATTCAATAGCAAAATAACAATGACAATTAGAGGGATTACTTTTAAAATTTTAGAAATGAGAATGCACCACATTTTGTAAGTACATGGACAAAAATAATATAAATTAAGAAAAAAAAAAAAAGTCATACACTAATACAAATATAAAAAGAAATGGCAAATATAGGGTAATTTTGTTAAAAAAAAAATAATAATAATTGATAATAAAAAATTGTGATTAAATGAAAGCTATTGATAGATTTTGGATAGGAAACACATGTACACCTATACGAACTTGTCAATTCACATCACCTAATTTTTGGTGTCAATTGTACAACATTCAAAATTTTTTGTCGAACTCGTATACGACATCCACGACTTTTGTGGAATTTTGTATGTGAAACTCATGTACTACGTCTACAGTTTCCCCCCACATTTTCTATAAAGGTCATAGGAGACACGATTTATCTAACTCGTGTCTCATGTTCACAAGCAACTCCTATCTTTTAAAATGATTTATTGCTAACCCAACTTTATTTATTAATTAAGTATTTAAATTACATTCTTTAAAAACATAGTAATAAAATGTTTAGAGTAATAAGATTCAAATTTGGAATTCAACATTGGGAATCCCACAAGTTCCCAATTGGTCAAAAGAATTAAATATGATAATAAATGGAGGGGGCTGCTGCTGTGTGTGTGGTGGTGTTTGGAAAGTGAAAGGAAATGATTTTGTTTGTGAGTTTTGATTTGTAAGCATTGGAACAAAGACTAATTCAATTTTCTTCAAATATCACTTCAAAAAGTTTCTCAGGCAATAACTTATGATTTGGTGCAGACTCCACAAATTCCAACGCAATTCATTATCAACTTTTTCTTTCCTTTTCTAAGGGTTTAAACCCTTTTAATTTAAATGTAAAATAGACTAATAGAATTCATATTATCCTAATGAGTATATCAAAGTCATACTATATCTCTAATTGACTTTGAGTAAGTTGATCAAAGATAAAATAATGCAAACTTACTTTAAAATAGATAACATGGACACTAAAAAAAAAATTAAGATCTCGTTTGGTAATTATTTCGTTTTTAGTTTTGTTTTTAAAAATTAAAACTTATAGACTCTACTTTCACCTCTAAATTTCTTCTTTTATTATTTAGTTTTTACCAATAGTTTAAAAAGTCAAGTCAAATTTCGAAAATTCAAAAAAAATAACTTTTAAAAGGAAGACATTTGTTCTCCTATTTATTGTACAAGATGATCAAATCCCATTAACAAATATTACGTTATTATAAAATTATGTAATAGCATTTATAATTTGGAGGTTTTTTTTTTTTTTTCTAATATTGAAACTTATTATAAATCTATATAAGTTTCAAATTTTGTTAGAAAAAAAAATTGTAGTTTTAAAAAAGTTTATTTCTTTAAAATTATATTTTTTAGGAAAGTTTGTTTCTTAAAAAGATGAACTTATTAACAAAAGCAAGTTCATTTCTTCAAGTGATGACATGCATCTACAAACATTTATAGACTAGTTTATTACTATGTTGGATGCACGTGTATTATAATTTTAAAATTTTAATTTTTTAATGTTGATATGTTATTTTATTATATATTAATACTGTTGGGATTTATATCTTAAATTTCGTAGTTCGTAAATTTGCAAAAAAATTATTAATAAATAAAATATTATTTATTTTCTAATAAGTGTTATTTATTAACATAATTCAAAACGTTAACCATGTAAGTGGGGGTATCTTATATAGTGAGTCTATATAAGATCAGACCACGAAATATGATATCTCTTTGTAATACTGTTAATTGAAGAGATTTATATTTCAAACGATAACCATGTAACTTGATCTCAATCTTGAGTGAGTTATAGACTCATGCTCATGATGGTCGTTCTTTGGTTTGTATGGGTGAGAGTGACCTTAAGTGTCGACTCAAGTCTACCATTTTAGGGACAATACAGAGTGAGGAGCTGGAAACATAAAGTCACAAGATGGAATTCACTCCTTCTTAACTTTAGGGAAAATAGAATGGTTGTTCCCTTAAATGCTAACTCCGGGACTTGAACAATGAGGTCTCACCCTCTCACATGTCCGAAAGGAATTTTGTTTATGGTTGGACCATAAACAAAATTGTTAATTAGAGGATCAATGGTACTTAAAGTGCACGAGGTAATTACAAGGTAAAATGGTAATTTGACATAACTATAATTACAAACAACTTGTGAATGATTGACTTACAAAATACGGTTAAATCAATGGAGACATAAATATACTGCAGTTCATAAGAGTATAGTTATGGGTCTTTAATGGTCTGTCTCATAGTTAAGGAAGATTGATCAATTAAAGAGTTTAATTAATTAATCTCGGATCATTATAGCTTATAACCGTAGGTCCATTAGGTTACTCTATTAGCTCAATGGGTCAAACAAAAATATTAAATGTCCAAAGCATTTGAGACATTCAAATTATTTAAGGGAATTTATATTAATTGTATATGATACAATTAAAATATAAAGTTAAAATAATGTATGAGATACATTATAATATAAAATTATTTTTGAAATAATACGAGAGCATTAATCTTTGAATAAGATTCGAATATTAAATTAATGTGAATTGGATTCATATTAAAACTATAAGTTATGAGAGAGATATACCATTCAATATGCTTCAAATATATTAAATTAAACATTGGATATTTAATTATATCATTAATGTGAATTATTATTATTATTATTATTATTATTATTATTTTGACAATCAGTTGCCTCTAAATCAGTTTAGCCCTATATTTTAAACTAAAATAGAGAGATTTAAAAGCTTGGCTTTTGAAATATTCCTTCCTATTGGGTTTGTATTGTGTATGATTAGATCCCATAATCTTTTTTACTAACATTCTAAACTGACAGCCATGGACCCACCAAGTTGATTATTTGTTATTTGCATACTTCAAATATTTAGACTATAATCGATAATAATTTTATTTTTTTTGATTTCCAATTATATAAGCTTGTGTTAGTTTACTAATCATATAGCTTTAGTTTTACTATTTTATCTTTTTTGTTTACTATTGTGAAATTTTAACATTTTCTTTTTCATAGAAAAGAAATCTATTTTATTAATCGATTTCTTATATAAATATTAGCGATCAAATGGAGATGGAGAAACCCGAAAAATATAAGTCTAGAGAGAGTTTTTCTAGAGTAACTTTAGTTCATAGGTAGAGAACTAGAAATAGAAAGATCACATAGCAAGAAATCGTTGGGAGAATATGAAGTATATAAAAAAAATTGAATAAGACTAGTAAAAAATGATTATACATTGACTAAATATAAACAATTATAGTCTAAATTGTTAGGAACATTGATATATAAGAATTGAATACATTAACAAACTGAATACATCTCAACTAGAAACAGTACACTCAATGTATAATATTTAACCTCAAACGTAAGCAAGATAGTGTAACAAAGCTTAGATATGGAAATAACGAAGAAACCTAAAGATATGTTGGAGACATCAATAGGTAGTCGAAACACGTTTCTGATAAACGTTGTCTTGAAGACAATTATTCGCTTTGCACCTGCATATGCAAGTAGACTACAACAATCGTCTCAATAAGATACAACGACTAATTCTAGTAGAACCATAACCTCGAACTACTCGGATCTGGCAAACTCTTGGATGCTTGCTCTCAACTCAAGACCAAAAGAAAGAAAGAAATGAGAGAATTCTTTAATTTGAAGTGAGATGCTACAAATGAATAAACAAATTGTTATTTATAGGTTAGTAACTAAGTAATTGATCTCTAAAATAAAAAATAAAATCAAATAAATACAAAATTGAAACATTTTTCAAAATTAACTTGGTTGTTACTTAATCAAAATCAAATATACCTCATTCAAATTGGAGAAACTACAAATTTAACTTTCATACATATTAAATTTGTACATTAAACAAGATCTTAATTTGATGGTTTCAACTTTCAATCCGATTTGAAGTTTCTAACAATGAATTTATTCTACAGAAATAAATCCATTTTTTATGTTTCAAATATATTGATGAAAGTTTCACTTTCTTTCACTATAAATATCCAACATAAATGACAGATGCTGTAGACAAAAATAAAATTTCAAACTTAAAAGTAAGATAGATAGAATAATAGAGGTCAAAATTTGAAATAACCACATAGATAAATAAAAATGTCATGATCTTGTGGAAAAATCAATAAGTAGTTGTGGCACGCCTACAAAGCATTGTTATAAAGACAATTATTCGATTTGCACTTATTGCAAGCATACTACATGTAACAACCCCAAATCGTTGGGGTAAATCCTCCTAGTAAATAAGTTTAAGTTATTACGTGTGAAAAAAAAATAATTATAATAATAATAAAAAGATAATATTATCTTGGGGCAAGTAAAATAAGGTGATGAATTTTGGTGGGATTGGAGATTGAAGTAAATCTTGGTTGTAGAAGATTTTACTTGATTTTATTTTGTTTGGTTGGAAAAGAAAAGGGGCACGGAGGACCGCATAGGGCATTTGGCTTTTTATAACTAGGCATCGATTTGCGTGCCAAAATAAAAAAAACAAAGAAGAAAAAGTAAAAAGGGTTTTTTCTCTTCTCCCTCGCTTGCCGCCGCGGTTTCAATCAATCTCTCTCTCTCCTTGCAGTGCCGCCTACTTTCTCTCTCTTCCACCCCGGTGCTCCTCCGCTGCCATTTCAATCAAACCACGCCTGATTTCTCGTCACCAAACCGGTAACGTGAGAGTAAGTATCTCGGACCCAAGGAAAAAGTGATAGCGTAATTTGGTTAAAAGACTGTTGATGCTTGAGACTTATGTGATACAAATTCCCTTAGGTGGCCGGGAATTGTGTCGGAGCAAAAAGGACCGGTGGCAACCGCGAGCTAAGACACGTTCGGGTAAGGACAGTTTTAAATTTATTTGGAATTAAATGGTGGTAGGACTGGACTTATGGACTGACTTAAGTTGGGAAATTTATTTATTTGCAATTGCCCAGGGATTTTACAAGTTCTGCAGTGTGGTTACCTTATTTGGATCAATTCTCAAGTAAGTGGACTTACTACCTGAACCGCCTTCCCGCCCTATGTTTAGTTGCCATGATGAGTAGGATTTCTAAGCCCCATGTGACATAGTATGCTTGTATGATATTCCCATGCTTAATGGAAGTATGTGAATGATGATGCATATGCATATAATATGAGATGTTTTCAACAGTACTGTTAATGCGTGAATTTATGGAGTGTAAGGAGCGAGATTTTAATTGACCCATACGGTGGGTAGTGGTAGCTCCCCTACGTCGGTTGGATGTTCACTAGATATTGTGGTCCTTCGGGATCACCAGAGGTAAGAGTTCCTTCGGGGCTCCAGAGGTTAGTGGACATCCAAAACCAACTGTAGGGCGAGTATAACCAGTTCCCTATAAAAGTTTGTTAGATGCGCATGTCTTATTGTAGTTGCACTTAAAGGACTTGGGTGCGAGCCAGTCCCCTATGAAAGTATGTTAGATATGCCTGTCTTAAGGCTAATGCACTTAAAGGACTTGGGTGCGAGCCAGTCCCCTATGAAAGTATGTTAGATATGCCTGTCTTAAGGCTAATGCACTTAAAGGACTTGGGTGCGAGCCAGTCCCCTATGAAAGTATGTTAGATATGCCTGTCTTAAGGCTAATGCACTTAAAGGACTTGGGTGCGAGCCAGTCCCCTATGAAAGTATGTTAGATATGCCTGTCTTAAGGCTAATGCACTTAAAGGACTTGGGTGCGAGCCAGTCCCCTATGAAAGTATGTTAGATATGCCTGTCTTAAGGCTAATGCACTTAAAGGACTTGGGTGCCAGTATAACCAGTTTCCTATTGAAGTATGTTGATATGCCTGTTGTATGACTAATGCACTTAAAGGACTTGGGTGCCTAGCCTGGCTCCGGTAGTGGGGTCACTTACTGAGCAATATAATTGCTCACCCTTTTATCTTATTTTTTTTTTTAACACGAGGACTTCCCAAGTGGTCACCCAACTTAGTACTACTCTCGCCCAAGCACGCTTAACTGCGGAGTTCTGATGGGATCCGGTGCATTAGTGCTGGTATGATCGCACCCAAGTCCTTTAAGTGCAACAACAATAAGACATGCGCATCTAACAAACTTTTATAGGGAACTGGTTATACTCGCCCTACAGTTGGTTTTGGATGTCCACTAACCTCTGGAGCCCCGAAGGA
>QLSR01001495.1:9659-99646 GCA_031780015.1 Citrullus colocynthis
CCCCCCCCGAACTAGCTGAGCTCAGAAAGCAGTTGGATGAGTTGCTGAATGCGGGATTCATTCGCCCTGCAAAAGCACCATATGGGGCCCCAGTGCTGTTCCAGAAGAAGAAGGATGGAACGCTACGACTGTGTATCGATTATAGGGCTCTAAACAAAGTAACAGTTCGAAACAAGTACCCCTTATCGATCATCACTGATCTGTTTGACCAGTTGAATGGAGCCCGATACTTTACGAAACTTGATCTCAGGTCAGGGTACTACCAGGTTCGCATCACCCAGAGGGACGAACCGAAGACCACCTGTGCGACTAGATATGGGGCCTTCGAATTCCTCGTGATGCCCTTTGGACTCACCAACGCGCCAGCCACATTTTGTACACTGATGAACCAAGTATTCCACGAATATCTCGATCAGTTTGTAGTGGTCTACCTCGACGACATTGTGGTGTATAGTCCCACTCTGGAAGAACACAAAGTTCACCTCCGATTAGTTTTTGATAAACTACGGCAGAATCAACTCTATGTGAAGAAAGAGAAGTGTGCTTTCGCCCAAAAGCGTATTAACTTCTTGGGCCATGTGATTGAACATGGGAAGATCAGGATGGATAGTGACAAGTTGAAAGCCATCCAGGAGTGGAGAGTTCCTGCCTCTGTGTCCGAGTTGCGCTCTTTCTTAGGTCTAGCAAATTACTATCGTCGTTTCGTCGAAGGATTTTCAAGAAGAGTTGCCCCCCTGACTGAGTTGTTAAAAAAGACACCATCTGGCAGTGGTCCGCCGAATGTCAGTCGGCCTTCGAAGATCTTAAAGCGACTATGACGAGGGGCCCTGTCCTTGGTCTGCTTGACATCACTAAACCATTTAAGGTAGAGACAGACGCTTCGGATTATGCCCTCGGAGGCGTCCTTCTCCAAGAAGGCCACCCAATAGCTTACGAAAGTCGAAAACTCAATAGCGCAGAAAGAAGATACACTGGCTCTGAGAAAAAATGCTGGCCGTGGTCCACTGCCTGAGAGTCTGGAGGCAATACTTGCTGGGATCGTGCTTCGTAGTTAAGACTGACAATACTGCGATCTGCCATTTTTTTAGCCAACCAAAATTAACATCAAAGCAAGCGCGGTGGCAAGAGTTTCTGGCCGAATTTGACTTCAGTTTCGAACACAAGACGGGGAGAAGCAACCAGGCTGTCGATGCCCTTAGTCGAAAGGGGGAAATGCAGCCATGTGCGTGTTCTGCCATATTCAATCAAGCAAGGCCAATGGATCGATGCGGGAGATCATCAAAGAATTTTTGCAAAAAGACCCTTCCGCTCAGGCCGTAGTATCCTTAGCCAAAGCTGGCAAGACCAGACAATTCTAGATCGAGGGAGACTTGCTGTTGACAAAAGGGAACCGGTTGTATGTCCCTAGAGCAGGAGACCTAAGGAAGAAGTTGTTACACGAATGTCATGACACCTTGTGGGCAGGCCATCCAGGATGGCAAAGAACCTATGCACTACTGAAGAAGGGCTACTTCAGGCCTAGTATGCGAGACGATGTCATATAGTACACCAAGACCTGCCTCATTTTCCAACAAGACAAGGTTGAGAGAGCGAAAATTGCTGGGCTCCTCGAACCCCTGCCAGTGCCATCCAGACCATGGGAGAGTGTGTCCATGGATTTCATCACCCATCTGCCTAAGGTGGGTGAGCACAAAGCCATCTTAGTTATCATTGATCGGTTTTCGAAGTATGCCACCTTCATAGCTACCTCAAAACTATGCTCTGCCGAAATGATAGCCCAATTGTTCTTTAAACACGTGGTGAAGCTATGGGGAATTCCAGCCAGTATTGTCAGCGACAGGGATGGCAGGTTCATAGGCACCTTCTGGACCGAACTATTTTACTTCTTAGGGACAAGCCTGAACATATCCTTAAGTTACCACCCCCAAACAGATGGCCAGACAGAAAGGTTTAACTACCTACTCGAAGAGTATTTACGTCACTTTGTCGACGCCCGACAAAAGAATTAGGTGCAGTTGTTAGACGTGGCCTAGTTCTGCTTCAATTGCCAAACAAGCTCATCAATAGGGAAGAGTCCCTTTGAAGTTGTAAGCGGAAGACAACCCTTGTTGCCCCACATTATTGATCATCCGTACGCTGGAAAGAACCCCCAAGCCCACAGCTTTACAAAGGAGTGGAAACAGACCATTGAGATTGCACGAGCCTACTTGAGAAAGCCTCCAAATACATGAAGAAGTGGGCAGACAAGAAGCGACGCCCCCTCGAGTTTTGAGTAGGGGATCAGGTTCTAATCAAGTTGAGACCCGAACAGGTTCGTTTCCGAAGCTGGAAGGACCAACGCCTCATTAGGAAGTATGAAGGTTCAGTAGAAGTCTTGAAGAAGGTTGGGAACGCTTCATATAGGGTGGTGTTGCCCACATGGATGAAAATTCACCCAGTAATTCATGTAAGCAACCTCAAACCCTATCACCCCGACCCCAATGATGGTAGCCGCAATGTCACCGTTAGGCCAGATATCGACCTCAAGCACACATACGAGAAGAAAGTTGAGGAGATCCTCGCAGACAGAGTCAGAAAAGTTGGAAGACCTGTTCAGAGAGTCCTCGAGTTCCTTGTCAACTGGAAAAATCTCCTCGCAAAAGAAACGAGTTGGGAACGTCTTGAAGATTTGGAAGCGTGGAAGCCGAAGATCGAAGAGTTCAAGCTCCGCCAGTCGACAGAGACGTCAACTGTTTAAGTGGGGGAGAGTGTCTTGAGCATGCTTGTCCAGGGAGTGTTTGCCTATGGTCGCATGCCCAAACCACCCTCAACCACCCTGTATTTATGTCTTGTAAGTAGCTTAGGAAGTTGTTTTCATTTTCATGTTGTTTTCCTTTCGAGTGACGTTTCACCAGTTTTGATATGTAAGGCTAGCAGACTAGTTTTTGCTTAGAATGTATTATAGGGGAACCCCACTAGTTGACTCCCCGATCAAGTATTGTCGTACTCTTTGCAAACAAGCTTTCTTGCAATTGTCAGTCCTTAATGCTTTATTTAATGATGTTTTCAAAGCTTTCCCTCTCTCTCGTTTTATAAAACCATTTTCTCTCAAAACGCGAGTAGAGGCTACATCATACCCCGAGTTTACCCCGACCCACGGTTTTTGTACGGCTGACTTGCTCGCCGGGTTAGAGCAGTGCCGCACAATCGCCCGTCCCGTATTCGAAAGTAAGCAATTGTGACACAAGGCTCACGCTTAGTCTGAGAAATTACCAAACTATGAAAATAGATTCAGATGGTAACAAGCTAAATAGGGTGATGTATTATGCGTTGAGCAAGTGGGGTTGGTTAGAACCACCATATGGGGGAAAAGTATCTTGCGTTGGAAAGGATAGCATGCGTCCGGGAAATGACAATTTAAGGAAAGTAATGCGTTATGCATTGTGAAGAGAAATGGTGGACGGGAGTGAAGGAACAAGAACTATAAGTGTTGGCCACGACTGTGCAAGCTTAGCATAGGAAGCTGTTGTAAGGAAATGAAAATAGACTCTGTATTAGTAAGATGAAAGAGTTGTTACATTTTGATAAGGCTGCCAGGCATTGAAAGGTGTTATTAAGCGTTGATAAGAACACCTTGAATTGGAAAGTAGTTGTATGCGTTAGACAGCAACTATGCACTGAAGATTAGCTATGTATTGAGCAGCAGCTATGCGCTGAAGGTTTACTATGAAGGTTCGTTGTACTGATTAGGAAGTCCTTGAGTATGGTATAGCATGTGCGGGAGAGACTGTTAAGCGTTGAAAAGTTGCTAATATTGGAAAACTTGTTATGCGTTGAAGGATTGCTATGCGTTGACAAGGCGACGCATTGGGAAGTTGAAGTTCGTAATAGTTAAAGTTTGAGATATAACTTTAATTTAGAAATGGTCCTACGAGCTAACCAAAAGAGACTAAGGTTAAGCGTTGGATGTACTATAGAGGTGGAAGTAAACCTAAAAGAAGGAAACAAGAGATGAATGGATATTAGAATAATTGTTAAAGGAAACGATTAAGTATTAAAAAAGGAAAAAAAAATTTAGAAGTAAAGCCTTGTGTTATATCTCATGGACGCATAGAAGGGTGACCACGAAATTCACAAGGTCTAACAAGAGGCTCATAATTTGGCCTAAGCTATACATCCTGGTAATACCGTGACGTATAGAACGTTAAGGAAATTTTTATTAATAGCCAAGAGTGAACAAGGGAAATAGCAGAGTGCGTGACAAAGTGCTTGGTTGGTCAGAAGGTAAAGCTTGAATGGCAAAGATACTGAATTCACTTTCTATTCTTAAGTGGAAGTGGAAATATGTTATAATGATTTTCTTCTTTGGATTACCAAGAGAGTCAGCAAATGTTGGCGGAAATTTGGGTGATTGGTGAAGGTTGACGAAGATAGAGCGTTTTTTACTGTCAAGGGAACATATAACCTGGATAGAATGATACGGATGCATGTGGATAAGTTCTAAATTCTGGAAAGTTACAACAGGCTTTAGGAACGAAGTTGCAGTTCAGTATTGTGTCTAAGGATCACAATATGTTTTATGTTTTAAGGAATATGTCCCTGATCCTACTCATATACTTAAGGTGCAACCAATGAAGCTAAGAGAAGATTTAAATTATGAGGAGATATTGATTCAAATGTTTAGATGATTAAAGAGTAGTATTAAGAACTAAGTTAAATTCGTTGTTCTAAGATTTATGGAAAATCATGGTATAAAGGAAGCTATTTGAGAAACTAAGCCCAAGGAGCAAATTATAAACCAGTATCTGTAATTGATCTCCAGAGGCTAACTACCTACAGAATTTTTAGGACAATTCTTAAGAGAAAGTGGTAAGTTGGGAAGCTCTAATCTTAGTTTGGTAAATGGCAAACAAGTAGTCGGGTAAATTGAAAGTGATGGCCGAAAACCTTTGAGTATAAGTGTCCATGCGTTGGTGGAATGAAGCAAGAAGTCAGTAAGAGTGAGCATGGGTAATGGCTGAAATAGGAAAGAACTTGCGTAGTTGAGTTTAGGCATAAGAGTTCTAGTGTTGGCCTATTGAAGCAGGCGCCCAAAAATTGAGCAGGAGTAAATAGTTGGGGCTATGCGTTGATGAGATTGTTGAACAAGTAGACATGCGTTGGATAAGACCAGTAGAAGATATGTGTTGAAGATTAGAAGACTTATACTTGAATTTTGTAATTCTGAAATAATTATAAGTAAAAGAACTATACTAGATTTGGAAGTGAGATCTGAGGAAAGGGATTTCACCAAAGGATTGGAGAAAAGTAGAGTTGGACATGCACATGGCATAGAGAAAATCAAAATGCATAGGCATACTCAGGAAACGTATGAAATCTATGGAAGCAAGAAATGGTTAAGCAAGAGCATTGACCACCCGGGTAGCGCAACAGAAGCGTAGTGAAATCATAACCCATAGGAAATGCATAGTATTGTTTAAGTTGAAAGTTAACAGTGTGTAGATGGTGAAGTTCTACACGTTTGTGAAGGCTAATGTGCGTTGGTGAAATAAAGAGTTAATCGGAGTTAAGTATAAAAGAGGATGAGGTGGCTAGAAAGGTGTGCGTTTTCGAAGGTGAGTATGAGCAAAAGTTTATGCGAGGTTTTTGAAATTGAAACTATGCGTTGATGGTAGGTGAGGAGATTGCGTTGACGGAAGTAACGTTTAAAGTATGTTATAGCTTAAACGCATGGTGCGATGCGATCAAGGTAACAATCAAACTATGCGGTCAAGTTTATAATCAAGTATGTGTTGGCACATCATGTGTTCAAGAAAATTTAAAAGACAAGTGCATGGTACTAAGACTAAAATCAGTTGAAAAATTATAATAGTTTTCAGAAAAGTGCTTCTTACAAATTACTTGTAGAGTGGGAGTGACTTTAATTTGTAATTGCTGCAAACTAATTTATTCGTGTTTATAGTTCATCATGTCAGACAGGGAAAGCAAAGGGAAAAGGAAACGCTTGATGAACAGGTGCCAAGTTTGCGGAAAAGGACATTTGTTCGTGTAATTTTCTATTCGAATTAAATTGAGTTTCTTAGCCATTTGCACAAGAATAGATTTATCCTTTCCGTACAAGAATGCGTCGAGAATTACTCTAAGTGATCATGATTAAGCAAGTTTTCCTATAAAAACCCAAGTATAAGCATTTATAGGTTTCCTGGTGAGTCCAGGGTCGAACGCAGGGAATTGTAATAACTAGGCGTTGAGATTAGATGCTTGGCTATGCAGTCAACTATACATGTAATATGTGCATTTGCTGTTTGTATGTGTCTAAAACTATACATAAAGAATGAAAAGAATTTCCTATACTAACAATGAGGTGGACGCGACAATGGTTAGTCATATGTCATTTAGTGTCAGATAACATGTGTTGAGAATGAATGGAACCATGCAATAGAAGTAGAGTTAACGCAAGAGCTAGTTGTTACCTAGCTTTCTAAGTACAATTACATATCTACAAACTGCGTTTGTGAATCCATCTCTCGATGTTTCGACGCCACATTAACCTTATCTCTAAGACGCATGGTAAGTTTGCGTTGGCAAAAGATGAACTACATCTCTGCAACTCATCTGGTCTTAATAAATGCTAAAGATTAACTGTCTACTCTCTCAAGCTCGATAGTCATACTTACTACTTTTGTTTGTCAGACAAAGTTATGCAAGCTAAAGATATGCATTAATCAAGATGTAATATACTCAGCATTGCTCAAGAAAAACTAACTTTTAACATCTAACTCATTTAGCATTCAAACATGGTGTAAGGTGTTTAATACGGAAATAGATGGAAGATAATAGTCAATCAAACTCATATTAAGAAAATAAATCATTCTCACGAATGTCATTAACAAAATATAAGCAAGAAGGAAGGAAATGGAAAATAAACAGAAATGGAAGACGTCAAGCCGCCACTGGCAACTTCTTGCTTCATGGAGGCTTGAGATGGTTGCTATCTGATACATAGATTCCATAGGTTGAAGATTCTCACTCACTGGGAGACAACTCTGAAGGTGCTCAGAATCCTTCTCTTAGAAGAGCTCGAAATGGAGGCTGGTTATGGTGAGGGAGAAATAGTGCAGAGCTTTCGCCTCTTGAACTAGTCTCTCTCCTTCTTTCCTTGGAGAAGCTTTTGGGCTATTTATAGGCGTCAAAAAGTTGATGTCATGATGACCTGACACCTTTGCATTAAATTTCAGCCACGCTACATAGACTTTTCAGATTGTCAGCCTATTTGTTCTGCCATGATCTGATTGGGTGTTGTCCTTTTTCATAATGACATGACAGCTGTTTGAGCATGCGTCTGTTTCTTTCTCGATGCATGGTCTCAACGCATAGGCTCGACGCATGGATTTCCACTTGTTCTCGCAGAAGCTTCGTTTCTTCGTACTTGGTTGTTGGCGCTTCTTTTCTTCTTAATCCTGCGTTAGGAACAGAAAAGCTCATCTTCTTTCAGGTATTTTCTTTTGTAAATAGTGCCAATGCATGGTGATACATTTTTCATCATTCAACTACCAAAATCATGCGTTTTAGCTCCAAAGTTACTCTAATTAAATCAAATAGTGACTATAATAACTTGTATTTCTACAAGTTATCAACATTCAGGGGAATGTTTTAGTAAACACAGATGTTTTGCATGCGGAATGAAAGGACATCAACGAAAACAATGTAATGTATCTAAGGACTTTTGTAGCCAAGTTAAGGAGATGGAAAGAGAGATTTCCTGTAAGAAATGTGGACAAAGACATAGAGAAGATTATGAAGGAAGAGAGGATGTTTGTTATAGGTGCGAGCAGCCGGGACATCATTGCAAGGATTGTCCACAAAATCAGGAAGGCTCAAGTAATTAAGCAGAAGGAAAGAAAAATGGAAGCAGTGTTTTTAGTTATATTATATTTGAATGTACCGTTTAAGTAAAATTTGTATGAACAACTTATATGAATAAGAAGTATTTTTCCCTTTTCATATCTTATTATACTGTCCAAATTTCGAGGACGAAATTTTTCTAAGGTGAGTGGAATTGTCACACTCTACTTTTAAAAATCGATGCGTTGAAGAGCCTATAAAGAAAAGAAGTAAGAGGCCATGTTGAATGCATGGTCAGGACTGAGGTAACGCATGCTAAAGGTGGACGTATAGGAAGTAATCCAAGAGCTTAAAGGGATGACGTGAAACACGTAGGAGGTAAATATGAAGATGTAAACATTGGCAAAGGTAAGACGCATAAACAAAAGGGAATAAAGTTATGTCGTGGAGTATTGGCAAGAGATCCAAGTCTCGGAAAGGAAGGATAAATATATAAGAAGGAATCGGGGAAAGAATACTATACCAAACGGAGTAACGCATAGATTACTATGAAGGGATGTTCGAATGTGTAGAAGGTTGAAAAGTAAGTTCAAAAACTGGAGAAGGAGGTGGACGCATACTAATTTATCATAAGAGATATTTTAAGTACAAGGAAAAGGTTAAATGAATAACCTTGGATTACAAGCTCAAGAATGCATAAAGGGTGGTTTTGAGTTGAATTTGGTAAACAAGGGTAAATTACATCGTTGGATGTGTGATCACACAAGAGAAGGATTTGTAGTTAAGACTTGACATAAGGGAAGAAAGTTGGACACATGGTATGATGCGGTAGGGCACAGACGCCTAGCAGTATGCGGTGGAGAAATGGGTTCAAAAGTATTATGGAAGCTAAAACCTTAAAGGAAATTCAATGGACGCATAGGGGCATATGATATGATTGAATGAATAATTTGTATATTGGAATATGTTGGACGCATAAGATAAGCTTATAAAGGCTAGGCGGCTTCAAATAGACTTGACACCTTATAAGTGGGAGGTGTTAGAAGGCATGTCAAGTATTTCCTGCAAGGTGACACTTGGATAAATGCATGGTTGGTTAAGCATACAGCGTGACATGTGGTAGACAAGTGGCAAAAAGAGAAGACAAGTAGTATGACAAGTCTTCTATTCCAAAGCTATAAATAGGATCATGAGGGAAAAGGAGCGACTGATGTTGCTGAAGTGAGAATTCTTGAGAGAAAGGGGAGAGAGAAAGCAGGAGTAAGAATCCTTGCATTCGTAGTAGAAGTCGGCGGCCAAGAGAGAAGATACTCTTGACAACTTAGCTATCTTGTGTTAAATAAGTTGTCTTGCGTCTAATGGGTCAGCCTTGCGTTTACGACGAACGATGCGTTCAAGGTGAATGATGCGTTCAAGGTGAACCTTGCGTCCAAGAGAGGTCGACGCATCCAAAAGAGAAGTAAAGAAGAGTTAGGCTGTATCTCGCATTAGCTATCAACCTTGTGTTCAAAAGAAGGGTTGCGTCCAACCGAGCTGACAGAGGAATATAAAGCTTTGCGTTCCAGGATTAGAACGCTGTGTCCGAGAAGCTCGGGAAAAAGGAAATAGTGGAAAGGAAGAGGAACTATTCTTGAGCAAGTATAATGTGAGTAACATTATCGTTATTCTTCAAAAATATGATTTCATGTGTTTTCGATGAGTAAGTGCATGTGTTTTATTTGAAAAACATTTGAGTATGCTGGTTATTTGCTATATGTTTTATAAATTCATGCTGATTGATAATATGTGATTTCATGATTTTACTGAAAAACATGATGTTGATATTAAAGTTTTGAACTTGAGTTTTCAGGAAGCATGTTGTTCTGATATTATATGATTTTATTTGGAAAGGTTAACCTATGAGTTTATGATATGATGTTTCCAAAAGGTAATTGGTGTATTTATAAAACCTTGAAAAGGGGCACCCGAGGCTCAGGAACCTGGAGATGGCCAAGGGGTAGCTGGGATATGAATATAGAAAAAGGTACCCAAAGCTGAAGGACTCGTAGAAGGCAAATGGGTAACCTGTATATGGAAATGGGACCCCAATGCTCAGGAACTTGGAGAGGGCATTGTGGGTGGCCCAGATTATATTATCTATGTGCACATAGAGGAATATACGACGCTGATGTGTTGAGATTACTCCACACAACTAGGGATAATCGACGTTGAGTAGCGTAGAGCTCGGCTCCGCCTCAACTAAGGGAAACTTTTAAGAATGAAATGATTTCATGTACACCTATTCTGGAATGAATTTATGTGATTTGATTAAGTTGATGAAAAGTATGATTTTACAGAAATGATGTTTGAACCACGTAGATTGTGGAACGTGTGTAATTTGACTAAATTATCGAGAAATATGTTTTGTTGTAATGATGATTTAAATCCACGTTTCATGATTATGGTATATGATAATTTTAACATGATTGTTTCCGAAGTAAAGATCGTTTTACAAAAACTGTTACTCACTGAGCTGTTAGCTCACCCTTTCATATGTTTTTCATTTTTCAGGTAGCATGACAATTCCCGTTGTTGGTCAATCGAGGTTGTCAAGAGTTAATGGTATCACCGTCCTAGGAAGTGTAGTTTAATGGGAATAAAGAAAGTTCGACAGTGGAAGTCGACCACTAAGTCGATGATTGCTGTCTTCATGCTCCGTCTCGGACAACAGGAGGGTAGTTCGGGATGGGGTGTGACATTGGATCTCTCAGAAGAATTCCTCAGTGACAGCAGAGTTTTCTCCAGACGACAACCATTTTCTACTTTCTACCTCTTTCTTAACTTGTGTTTTAGTTTATTAGCAAGAGATTGTATTTTCTAAAACATTTATTTCGTTCATCAATCTACACATCTTCCATGACTATTCATTTCTTATCACTTTCCATTTGTTGTTTATCATCCATGAGTAACTAACTCTCTTGAGGGTTGCAGGTTGTGTTATCATCTAAATAAGAACCATAGTTTTGACTATTTCATGTTGTCACTTGTACTTTTAATTTAATGCTTATGTCCATCTAGCTAATCGATATAAGTAGTAATAATCAGACTGCTCGAGAGAGTAAGTGATTTTGGAACTCAATTGAAAAAGCTAAGAAGTATTATCTAGACATAGAAATAACCTTGACACTTAACACTCTCCTATGCGTTATAGACATATAGGCATAGTGGCTTACAACCGAGAGAAGAGTTGCTGGTATAAAATAGATCTCACTATGCGCCTCTGAATTTAGATGATGACCAACCCCAGCCCTGTTTTTACATTCATATAGTTCAATTAGTTGAATTTTGCTGTGTCGCATACCTCTTCATCCAATCACGTTAGCGTAGTTTTACTGCTTCGTAGTTAGTTAAACGCATCTGATAAGCACTTGAAAAGTGCTTTCTATTCTCTCAAATTAAGGGAATTTATATTAGATTTCACTTATTTGCTAGTGGTTTTCAAGTTAAAATGAGGAAAATTAGAAGAAAAGACTAAAAGATCAAAACCGAGTAAGAATATCGCGAAAAAGAGCTGAAAAACTCAAAATTTTCAATAACGCCGCGGCGCCAGTTTTCCTTACATGAAAATTGTAATTTTTGGTAAGTTTTTGGGCGGCCAAACTCTATAAATTTGGGGGTTTCCAGTAGCCCTAGGCATCGAATCAAATCAAGGAAGTTGCAGACCTAAAGAGGCACAAAAAGGAGAGAATTGAGTGAGAGTTCAAAGAGTGAGTTAGTTGCAAGGAAGAGGAAAAGAGTTCTAGATAGTCGTGGTGCCCTTCGAATTCCGACGTGAGAGCCAAGGAGATCGTGACGGTGCTACCTCAATCAAGAGCCTCTTTTCAGTAGAGTTTCCCTTTCTTTACACTCTTTGTTTATTTTGCTTAAACATGTTGCTTCAAGCTATGAATAGCTAAACTCTTTAGTTTTAGGGTTTTGATGATTTGTTTATGAATTTATGTTGATCTTGTAGACTTTCATGGTTTTGTTGGAATGATTATGCTTTTCATTATTATTGTATTTAATTCTTGTGGATTGGCCATCTTCACATGTTAAGTTAGATGTATGATTGAGAGATTGTATGTTTAACTTGATCTATAACAATGAATTGTTGTTAATCTATCACGAGAGTAGTTAGGTTGACAATAAAAGTTGCTAAAGACTATTTTTAATGCCATGTAATTTTGTATTGGTTTTAAGAGATTAATAATCAAGCGAGTTGCATGAGAAAGGGTTGTTTTTGGGAGAAAATAACTTGGAATTAAGTTTCTAGACTTAGGCATATGAATGACAATAAAATCCATGAAATCTATAATATTGCATGATAGAATAAACAATGATTCATTACCCTAGAACTCTCTTTGACTCTTGTGTTTCTCACTTTAATACTTTCCTTATTTGATTTGTATTTTCCATAACTCATAATTTTCAATTTCGATCCTCAAATAAAATTGATTCAACTCTAGAATAGCTAAGTAACTTGAACCTTCACAATTGGATCTCCAGTGGAACGATATTCAGACTTAACCGTTTTATATTATAACTTGACCCGTACACTTGCGGTTAACACTCAAAGTGCGCATCAAGTTTTTGGCGCCGATGCCGGGGATCCAAAGAATGGTTTTTGTTATTTAATATTCATTAGAATTGATAAATCTTAATTTGAGGTGTATATTATTTGGTTATTTATTTATTTTATTATTTTTATTTTATCTTATTGTATTTTATATTTTTTTCCTTTTTTATTTTATTTTATTATATTTTATTTTATCTTTATTTTTTAATTTTATTTTGTTGGTTTATGCCTCGAGACAATACTAATATTCTCCCTCTTGATCCCGAGATTGAAAGGACGTGTAGAAGAAACCTAAGAGTTCAACACAATCACATCGAGGAGATGGCGAAGGAGATACCAAAGGCAATTCGAGACTATTTCCAACCGACATTACCGGCAAATCAACCCGACATTATGAATGTACCCATCAATGTCAACAACTTTGAGTTGAAACTGGGGTTGATGCTCATAGCTAGAGAGCTAGCCTTTAGAGGAAGAACCAATGAAGATCCTCACAAGCACTTGCGGTCTTTCTTAGAGATATGCGGGACGGTAAAGATGAATGGTGTTTCTAACGATGCAATTAAACTAAGACTTTTTTCTTTCTCTTTACAGGACCATGCTAAGGATTGGTTGGAAACCATACCTCCAGATAGCATCACAACGTGGGAGATCTTAGCTCAAGCTTTCTTGAACAAATATTTTCCACCGGCTAAATCTCAAAGACTAAGGACGGAGATTGGAACATTCCGCCAACTTGAGGATGAACAATTATATGAGGCTTGGGAGAGGTATAAGGATCTCTTGAGAAGGTGCCCTCAACATGGTTACCCGGATTGGTTGCAAATTCAACTCTTCTACAATGGATTAGCAAGCTCAACCAAATCCATACTAGATGCAACTGCCGAAGGCTCAATTTTTTTCAAAGAATGCTCAAGAGGCCTATACTATACTAGAAGACTTGGCCACTACATCGTACAATTGGTCATGTGAAAGGTCTTCTCCAATCATCCCAAAAGCCACCGGACGATATCAGATGGACGAGGTAAGCTCTCTAAAAGCTCAATTGGCTTCCCTTACTAATGCTTTACCTAAATTTTCTAAAGGAAGCCAAGTCCAAGCAAGTCCATCATCCATAGCTTCCCTTGCGGCCATGGCAAATCAACAAGGGCCAAGTGAGTTAGAGGTAGCCAATTATGTAGATAGAGGACAATATCGAGGTCAACAACAACTTCCAACTCACTATCATCCTAACTTGAGGAATCATGAGAATTTTTCATATGCTAACAACAAGAATGTGTTGCAAGCACCTCAAGGATTCAATGGAGCGGGGAATGCAAAGACATCATCACTAGAGGACATAATGCTTGACTTTGTCAAAGAGTCAAGATCAAGGACAACCACATTGGAGAATTCGGTCCAAGCAATTGCAAGCACTGTTCAAACCCGAGGTAAGGCACTTCAAAACTTGGAGGTTCAACTTAGTCAAATGGTAACTTCCCTCCAAACAGTGCAAAAGGGTAAGTTCCCTAGTTGTCCCGAGATAAATCCAAGGGAGGAGTGCAAGGCCCTGACTTTGAGGAGTGAAAAAAAGCTATCCACTCCCTTGATCAATGATGAAGATGATGAGCTTCCACAAGAAGAAGATGAAGCCATCATAGAGGATATTCAACAAAACGACAGTGCATTTAAGGAAAAGGAGAAATCAAAGTCCAACATAGGGAGTACTTCTAACTATACTTCTTTTATCCCTAATACTTTACCTTTTCCTCAAAGATTTCAAAAGAAAAAGATTGATGCTCAATTTTCAAAATTCTTAGACATATTCAAAAAGTTAGAAATTAACCTTCCTTTTGAAGAGGCATTAGAACAAATGCTTAAGTATGCCAAGTTCATGAAGGATGTATTATCTAAGAAGAAAAGGCATGGAGATTATGAAATGGTTGCATTAACCGAAGAATGTAGTGCGGCACTACAAAAGAAATTGCCTCCAAAACCAAAGGATCCAGGGAGCTTCTCTATCCCTTGTCATTTAGGCAACAATAAAGTTATTAAAGCACTTTGTAATCTTAGAGCTTCCATTAATTTAATGCCTTTATCCATGTTTAGGAAGTTCGATGGAGGAGAGGTGCAACCAACTACCATATCTTTGCTTTTGGCCGATCGATCATTTGTTCATCCCTACGGCATTATGGAGGACGTCTTGGTCAAGGTAGACAAATTTATCTTCCCGGCGGACTTTGTGATATTAGACATGGAGGAAGATGCCGAAGTCCCCATAATCCTTGGGAGACCATTCTTGGCCATCGGAAGGGCCCTCATCGATGTGCAAGATGGAAAGCTCACACTCTGCCTTAACGATGAGAAGGTAACATTCGACATTTATAAAACCCTTAAGCATCCGGATGTAGAAAGGTATGAGCATCATGAGCCAAGCACAAAGGTAACATCGCCTCTCTTTTCAAATAAAAACTCTATGCATGATAAGCCTCTTTCGAATGGTAAGATTAATAGCATGCTTGATGTTAAATTAGAAAATCCTATAAAGCATGTTTCTAGTTGTGATATTTCTCCTAGTTCTTCATGCATGCCTCCCAAACCTATAATGAATTATGAACAAATTATGGAGAAGCATGTTAAAAATGAAGTGGTGAGTCCGTTAAAATCTAAGAATAATGACTCCTTAATAAGTCTTGACTACATTAGTAAAAATGATGTCCAACTTAATAATGATTCGTTGACTAACTCACTAAATGCTAATAAATATGTTTGTGAGTGTCAATGTGGGCGAATACTAAAAGTTGTAGGTGATCCAAAGCATGAAAGGAAGAAACCACCTTGGGATCCGCCGTGATTCGCGAGCCCCGTCTAGCTAGAAGACGTTAAACCAAGTGCTTATTGGGAGGCAACCCAATTTTATTGCTATCTTTCCTTTTCTTTTTATTTTATTTTCAATAAATCTTGGAGTCATTCATATGCTTTATCTCTCAGGAACTTGGTTTATCACACAAAGTACTCCTTACACCAAGCCTGTTTGGTGGCTTCCCGCTTGCCCCCAGGCTTGTTCTTTCCTTGTTAGATGCTCTTATGCATTGGGGAAATGCATGATTCTAAGTTTGGGGTGGGAGGTGTCTTTCGTACTTTTGTGTGTTTTCTTATCCTGCTATGCATGTTAGTGAAGGTTTTAATGATCATATGCATATTTGAAAATTTTCGAGCTTTCAAAGTTAATGGGAATGTTGTTTAGGGTTGTGTGCCTTGATGTTGATTGCCCATGATGAGATGTGAATTTGCATGATAGATGACTTATTATAGAAATAGAATAACACTATCTTGAGTTAAATACATTTAAGTCCCTCTTAAAATTTCCCATATTCTTGAGCACGTAGCCACTTTAAATTAGAATCTTTGATTGAAAAAAAAAAAAGGATTAAGTTGGGTGTATTTGGTTGTCACTGCGAAAGGCCCCACCGGTTAGAGAGTGAAAATGCATGATAGCTTGTAATCTTAGACTAAGGAAAAAGAAAAGAGTATCATACCTTGAGAAAAGAAAAAGTGTACACAAAATGTATGAGCTTTATTTGTCTATCTTTTTAAATGTTAAACTTGTAATGAGTATGCATGGATAGAGGTAAAAAGAGCTGCCTTTGCTATGATCAGTAAGGACACCTGGGAATTGACTAGGTACGAGTCTCTATAGTGAATGTGTGAAAGCTAGTGCCTCTAGGTAAAAGAATGCAAGTTTGGGCCCATGAAAAAAAAAAGTATATATATATATATATATGATTGAAAGGCACCTTAATGGACATATTACTCACTTGAAATGTATGAAAGCTTGAAGATTGGTGCATGAGCTAGAGTAGGGGGAAAACTAAAGAAACTCTCTTAAGTCCTAATTTGAGTTCTAGTATTTTAAATTGAAGGAGGCTTGCACACACACACATGGGAGATAGCAAGATTTGGCCTTGAATGATTATAACAATATAGATATGCTTGCATGTTTCTACTTAAGCTCTAAATGCTATTCTCTGAGACATGAGTCATTTGCACACTTCTTCATCTAAACTCCCTATTATTTGATTTTATTCTTTGCTCGGGACTAGCAAATCTCTAAGTTTGGGGTGTTGATAAACTTGAAAAGTGCTTTCTATTCTCTCAAATTAAGGGAGTTTATATTAGATTTCACTTGTTTGCTAGTGGTTTTCAGGTTAAAATGAGGAAAATTAGAAGAAAAGACTAAAAGATCAAAACCGAGCAAGAATACCGCGAAAAAGAGCTGAAAAACTCAAAATAACACAAATTGGGGCAGCGCGGCGGCGCAAAAACCCTAGAGCAAGTTTTCTGGACGCAGACCTAGCGCCGCAGCGCTCTCCAACAGCGTTGCGGCGCTGTCCCAAAATTTTCAGTAGCGCCGCGACGCCAGTTTTCCTTAAATGAAAATTTTTATTTTTGGTAAGTTTTTGGGCAGCCAAACTCTATAAATTTGGGGGTTTCCAGCAGCCCTAGGCATCGAATCAAATCAAGGAAGTTGCAGACCTAATGAGGCACAAAAAGGAGAGAATTGAGTGAGAGTTCAAAGAGTGAGTTAATTGCAAGGAAGAGGAAAAGAGTTCGAGATAGTCGTGGTGCCCTTCGAATTCCGACGTGAGAGCCAAAGAGATCGTGACGGTGCTACCTCAATTAAGAGCCTCTTTTCAGTAGAGGTTTCCTTTCTTTACACTCTTTCTTTGTTTATTTTGCTTAAACATGTTGCTTCAAGCTATGAGTGGCTAAACTCTTTAGTTTTAGGGTTTTGATGATTTGTTTATGAATTTATGTTGATCTTGTAGACTTTCATGGTTTTGTTGGAATGATTATGCTTTTCATTGTTATTGTGTTTAATTCTTGTGGATTGGCCATCTTCACATGTTAGGTTAGATGTATGATTGAGAGATTGTATGTTTAACTTGATCTATAACAATGAATTGTTGTTAATCTATCACGAGATTAGTTAGATTGACAATAAAAGTTGCTAAAGACTATTTTTAATGGCATGTAATTTTGTATTGGTTTTAAGAGATTAATAATAAATCGAGTTGCATGAGAAAGGGTTCTTTTTTAGAGAAAATAACTTGGAATTAAGTTTCTAGACTTAGGCATATGAATGACAATAAAATCCATGAAATCTATAATATTGCATGATGGAATAAACAAGGATTCATTACCCTAGAACTCTCTTTGACTCTTGTGTTTCTCACTTTAATACTTTCCTTATTTTATTTGTATTTTCCATAACTCATAATTTTCAATTTCAATCCTCAAATAAAATTGATTCAACTCTAGAATAGCTAAGTAACTTGAACCTTCACAATTGGATCTCCAGTGGAACGATATTCAGACTTAACCGTTTTATATTATAACTTCACTCAAACACTTGCGGTTAACACTCAAAGTGTGCATCAGCATCACTTCTCATCACCTTCTTGAGACGCATGACTTAAATAATCCAACGAATTCTAAAATCTGCATAGTCCCTGTGTTCGACCTCGGACTCACCAAGAAAACCTCATTCCTTGCTTATACTTGGGTGAAGAATAGGAAAACTTGAGAGATTATTAACACATAATATTAAGCAGTTTAGCACACAACATGGCTAAACTCTTTAGTTTTAGGGTATTCATGAATTGTTTATGAAGTTTTGTAGATATTGTAGATTATTCATGGTTTCGTTCTAATGAATATGCTTTTCATTGTTATTGTGCTTAATTCTTGTTGATTGGCCATCCTTGAATGTTACGTTAGATGTATGGTTGAGAGATTGTATGTCTAACTAGATCTATAATAATGAATTATTGTTAATCCGTCATGATAATAGTTAGGTTAACAATAAAAGTTGCTAAAGACAACTCTTAATGCCATGTAATTTGTATTGGTTTCAAGAAATTAGTAATCAATTGTGTTGCATGAGAAAATATTATTTTTTAGAGAAAATAACTTGGATTTATGTTTCTAAACTTAAGCATATGAATTGCAATAAAATCGATGAACCCTAGAATGTTGCATAATGAAGTAAACAAGGATTCATTACCCTTGAACTCTCTTTGAATCTTTTGTTTCTTATTGCTTTTTTTTAAAGTCTTTCTAAAATCACGACTCAAGATCGAATCCTCAAATAAAATTAGTTCAATTCTAGAATAGCTAAGTAACTTAAACCTTCACAATTGGATCCTCAGTTGAATGATATTCAGACTTAACCGTCTTATATTATAACTTAATCCGTACACTTGCGGTAACACGGAAAGTGCCCATCAACTAACACTGCTGCCGTTGTTTCATGATTTCTTAAATCTAACATTGTCAACAAGTTTGGAGCCCTTTGTGCCGTTATCAATGATTAGGACATGCTCTTTTTCAATCAAACTATCGAAGCACTTTTGAAGAAGTATGGTGTCCATCATCGAGTGGCAACACCTTATCATCCTCAAACGAATGGCTAGACTGAGATATTGAATCGCAAGGTGAAGAGCATTTTGGAGAAGACAGTTAACCCTAGGCATCAAGATTGGAGTTCATGCTTAGATGATGCCTTTTGGGCATATAGGACGGCTTACAAGACGCCTATAGAGACCATCCCCTTTAGGCTAGTCTATGGAAGGCGGCCATCTTCATGTTGAAATTGAGCATCGGGCTTATTGAGCAGTCAAAAGGTGCAACATGGAGTTGGCTAAGGCTAGAGAGTCAAGATTATTACAGTTGCAAGAGTTGATATTGGAGGCTTATGAGAGCGCCCGAATTTTCAAAGAGAAAACCAAGCCCTTCCACAATCGTGCTCTGATAAACAAGGATTTTAAAGTCGGTCAGAACGTCTTTCTTTATAACTCTCGCCTCAAGTTGATGCCTGGTAAGCTTAGTTCTAATTAGTCGAGCCCATTTGAAGTCACTAATGTTTTTCTTTACGATGCAGTAGCAATTAAGAATTTGGAGACAAGAAAGGAATTCAAGGTGAACGAGCACTAGTTGAACATCTTTAATGAAGGGGAAGTTGACCCATATGTGTCAGTGACAGGTTTGACGATTCCCTCATAAACTTGAGCTCGCGTTTGCCAATCATTAAGTAACCGACGTTAAACATTTGTGCTTCTTAGAAGTAGCCAAGTGTTCAAATATTTATTACTTTTTTTTATTTCTGTTTCGCTTTTCCTTTCTGAAGGGATTGAGGGATGTCTTTATGATGATTGCAGGAGATCTTTGTTTGTATGATTCGGGATGCATGTTTAACCTCTGATTTGACCTAAATTTCAGGGAATCCTCTGTTCCCTTCCCTTCCTTTGTCTCTGTGCTTTTTTATAACAACTTTCTTAGGTGCCGTTTAATTTCCAAAAGACCAATAGTCAAATAAATTTATAGAACTTCAAACCTCATTAACTATACTACAAGGGTGTAGTATAGGTGGCAAGACCAGGTCGTCTTCTCAAGGAACCTAAGACAACTTTTGCTTTTTCTTGGATTCAGAGGTTTTCACAGGGGGGTAGAGTTGTGTTTGTGTTCACAATGAATGTAAAAACTCGAATGTTAAGTGCAGGAAAAAAAAAGGGGGAATTGAAATGAAATAAATTGATTAAAAGATCTAGCCTAGGATTCTGAATCCACCCATTTGTTTGGTTGATCATAGAGTAACTAGAAATATGCAATGCTTGCCTCTTTTATCCTTAGCCCATGTATTCAAGAAGACTCGATATACATGCCCTAACATGTTGATTAATTTCTTAAACATTCTAGATGCTCAACTAATTAGGTTCAGTAGCCATATTAATTAAACATCTGCATTAGGAAAGGTAGTCAACCTATATCGATATAATAATGGGATAACCTATGTTACTATCGGTTGGTTCTTGAAAATGATTAAACTTGCAAAATGTTGTGAATGAATTATTTAAAACAACCTACAACCAACCTATAGCATGCTTTAATCTCATTGCCCTTAAGATAGATGAAATATGAAGAGAAACTTAGTAGTATTCAATGAATAAATGAGAGATGGCTAATAGCTCATAAATCCAAAGCATAGACATTAATTTCTCATTCAATAACAGTAAATAATTAGCAAGATATTCATTAGTGGACTACATACAAAGTCTAATAACCATGGAAATAGGTTCCAATTTTACCCTAAACTAGAAACTATTTACCTTAGCCACTCATAATGTTTTAAGATGAAGTCCAAGCATGAAATAAATACAAAATACAATAAGTTAAACATTAAGAATAAGAAAATGTAGAGAAAATGGGTGTAGAGGCTCCAAAATCGAGCATGGAATGACCTAAATTCGGCAAAATTTGCATGTAAATCTAGTTGTAGCGCCTAGGCACTCACCTAATAATTCAAAATGCCTTGGCACCAGGCGGGCACCTGGGCTCTCTCTTGCGCGCGCGACTAAATCTTCCCATCAATCTTTGGAGCATCTAGGTGCTTGCCTAAAGCTTGCTTTCAGGTCCTCAGCACCTACTGCAGCACCAAGAGCACCTGGGTGCTAGGAAACTGCCCCAATTTGTTCTTTTTCTTCTTTTTGTTCACGATTGATGCTCTAGAGCTCCGTTTTGGTTGTTTTCATTCTCTTTTGGCTCCAGGAGTCAATTCTAAATCTTGTGCTCAAAACCTACAAAATCATAGGAAATAAACACATAAAATCCTAGAACGAGTCTGAATTAAGCTAGGGAAAGTAGCACCTTTTTGGTGCTATCATTTTTATTGCTTCATTTACATTGGGGACAATGTGTGCTCTAAAAGTTGGGGGTGGTTAGGTTTTGCATGCCTTCATGATTTTGTCATTGTTTGGTTGATGGATTGGTATGAAGGTACTTTAGCATTTGAGCTCGGAGCATCTTTGAATTGTATGCTTGTTCGCTTTGTTTTGTTGCATGTTTTTATGAAAGTTGATAATACATCCCTTTCACCATTGCCAGTGAGATGTGGTTGGGCGTTGAAAAACCTGACTTAGTTTGTTGATGATAAATTAGATCTCAGGTCGTGTATGTGTAAGATATTGGAGTGCACCAATCAAGCTTCTATACTTAGTGGGATTAGGAAAAGGATCACCATCATTAAGCTAATAACATTTTTGCAATAACAGCAGGTATGGGGCAAGGTTTAAGGTACTAGGAATTTAATTTGTGCAACAAATCAGTAATGTATTTACTCTAGCTAAGGAATAAACCTTCTGCAGTCCGGTGTAATTCAATGCCAAGGAAAAAACTCAATACACCAATATCCTTTGAGGCAAATAAACGATTTAATTCACCAACAAATTTGGTAATAGTAAAGAGAATCATTTCTTGTGACAAACAATATCATCAACATGGATTAGTAAGAAAATAATAGTTGTTCCAGACTTCAAGAAAAACAATGAGGTTTCTGCCTTAAAGTTGCGTAACTTTCAGCTAAGCCAATTTTTAGCCAATCATACCAAGCTTGTGGGGTTTGCTTGAGTCCATAAAGAGAACGATTCAACAATTCCCTTAGGTTGGGCCATGTAGGCCTTTTCTGCTAGGTGGCCATTTAAGAAAGCATTATTGATGTCAAGTTAACGAATGCACCAATTGTAAGAGATAGCCACTGTGAGGATAACTCGAATGGTTTAAGGATTTGATGACTGGACTACAAGCTTCGACAAAAGCAACTCTTGGTGTTTGATTATCCTTTCGTAACAAGTCGTGCCTTGTGTTGAATACTACCATTAAAATTGTGTTTCAGTCGAAAGACCCACTTGTTACTAATCAAATTATGATTCATCATAAGGAACTAAAGTCCAAGTATTATTCTTATGCAATGCAGCCATTTCTTCAGACATAGCCTATCTCCATTCCGTAACTGACAAAGCTTCCTTGACAGAACGAGGTTCAGAGAACTTAGAAACTTGTAGCTGCGGGGGAGCAAGAAAAGTATGAATTTGAGCTTGAATATTTCATTCTTCCTCCTATTAGATTGTATGTCCTAAAACTTGTAGTATTTGTAAATAAGTGAATTTTAGTACATATGAAGTTATTCAAGTGAATTAATTGTTTATTAAACTCTAAATCCAATTAAACTACGAACCCTTGGCTATTATCATGAGTACTTAGACTTTATGTCGAGACATAAACAGGATCAAGTTCGAGTAAGTAGCCTAAATAGTCTATAGTACATGGATCAGGTTGGGTACCTCATCCTAGAGACACTATTGAATACAACCTATTTCATGATTGTTACAAATGTTGTAAGGTGTCATAAATGAAGTGATCCCTATTTGTTCATGTAGAGACATGTGAGCGGGGGTATTCTACATAATAAGATTGTATAAGACTGACCCTGAAATAATCACTGTTATGTATTAACACCGTTTACGATTGACACTGATTAATTCACTTATCAATGACCTAGATTCTTGATCTGAATCTTGAGCTATCTATGAACTTCTGTTTATTCAGAATTATCCCTTGATCTGCATAGGTGAGAGTAAGCTCAATAGCGCTGCTCAACATTCCTCCCATTTCAGGGATAAGACAGGGTAGTTAGCTGGGGATATAGAATTTGCAAGACGGAATTCACTCCTACCCAACTTAGGGATAGTAGAGAGGTTGTTCTCTTAAGTGTTGTTCCCAGATCTTTAACAAGGGGTCCCATCCTCTTACTGGCCCAAGAGGGAATAGATTTAGTGATTAGATCCTAAATCAATTGTTCATTAGAGGGACAATGGTACTTAAGGAGAAAAGATGTAACTCAGAGATAAATCGGTATTTGACCTAGCTGAAGTTATGAACGACCTATGAAAGATTGACTTATTGATGACGGTTATATCAAATGGACACAAATATATCTACAATGAGGAGAGTGCAGCTACGGACTTTAGTGGAGTGTCCCGTTAGTTAACGAATGTTGGTTAACTAGGTTAAAGAGTTTGGCCGGTTAATCTCGGATTATTGGAGCTCATGATCTGTAGATCCATTAGGTCCCTCTACTAGCTCATAAATAGGACTAAAATCTTAGATAATGTGGTGAATGAGTTTGAACCGTTTAAATCTTGACTTAAGGAATGAAAGTCAGATATATACGATATATCGACATTTAATTACGAATTAAATAGACAAATATAGTTAATTATAATATTTAAATATGATTTAAATATTAATCACATGAATAGGGATTCATATTGTTTTTTTAGAAAATCTGGACAAGTGGAAAAAACAATATTATTTTTAATTAATTAAATATCAAATTATTTTTATTATTTAATTAATTATTTTTTAAATTAAAAATCAATTTTAATTCAATTTTTGGAAATTCATTGTAAAATTGATTTTAAAATTGTTTTTTGAAGAGTGGATTTTCCTAATAATAAAATTATCTCTTTAATAAATAGAGATAATCTCGGCATAAAAATGGTTAAGAATTTTGTGAAATTAAGGGTTAATTTTGCAAAATTCCATCCATTATTCATCTTTTCCCAACCTTCATTCCTTCTCAAATTCACCACAAATCTTGGATCCCACCATCCAATCTAAGCCTAGAGAATAATAGAGAAGACTCTTGTGTTGGTCTACAACCAAGTGGTGTTGAAATTCATCAAGAATTGAAAGAGAATTTGGAGCTTAAAGGGTAAGTGTTCTTGAAACTTTGGTTTTTCTTCTTAATTGCATGTTTAATCCTCTAAATTGAGCATCTTAGAGTGAAAATTGATCAAATTAACTTCCGTTGCATGCTCATTTATCCATCATTGATTGCATGCATGACTTGGTGATTGTTAAAACTCGAGGAATGAGCATTGTAGTTTAAGCGAATATAACTTTGAAAGACTAAGCTCGAATTTCTAGGGCAATAGGAACCTAATTTGGAGCAGCCACCAGGAGACACTTGCATTCCATCAAAGACATTGGAGCATGCAAGCGGAAGCAATTGGATCTTAAACACTCTAAATTGCTTTAGTTTGAAAGAAAAATATGTTGATTTCAAAGTGTAAAATAGAGAATTGAGAAATATCATTTTTGTAGCACTAAACTTTTGCAACTTAACCTTCAATCTGATCACAAACAGGATGTACTCCATCACAAGTGTCTTCCTTGCTATTCTCAGGCCTTAGAACTTGATTGTGGGATCAAACTTATGATGAATTAAAGGGAAATTTATGCATTGAGAGAGGTTGAGGGTTTAGAACTTTAAGTGCTAAATCTCAGCAGATATTTTGGCATCAAGAAGAAGTAATCTCATTCCAAAACTTCTCTTTTTAAAGAGATTAACATGCAAAATGAGATTTAACTCCAAGATGACACATAATTTGCACAAAGAATAAGAGGGATTAGTGTCATTTCGTGAAGAACACACCAAATCTTCAAAAGGCTTAGTAATAAAAACACTAAAATTGGGAAAAATCGGAAAACTCCACTAGCCTTGGTCAACATTTGACCTTTTGACTTCAAAAGTCAAAATTCCAATTTTCATTTTAATTAATCAATATTAATTTATATATAATAATTCATTCAATTAAGTAAGTATATATTTAATTAATTATTGTAAAATTTAACATCCTATATTAAATTACATAAATCTCAATTTAACTACTATGAATCCATATTCATATACTCAATATTTAAATCATTTTTAAATATTTCTATCTCTCTCTATTGTTCAATTCGAAATTAACAATAAGGCATTAAACTTTTTTAACGCTTTAATTCCCTGAAACGAATTCGAACGATTCGAATTCATTCATCACACTTGTTTTAAGCTTCGGTCCATAACGAGCTAGCAAGGGGATCTTGAAAAGTGCTTTCTATTCTCTCAAATTAAGGGAGTTTATATTAGATTTCACTTGTTTGCCAGTGGTTTTCAGGTTAAAATAAAGAAAATCAGAAGCGAAGACCAAAAGATGAAAATCGAGCCAAAATACAGTGAAAAAGTGAAGGAAAGTCAAAGCACCGGTACGGTGCTGTAGCGACGCTTTTTCCCGAAGGATACCGTTTTAACATAGCGGCAGTGCTGCGGCACCAACTTTCCATATCAGACAGCGACACAGCGCCATTGACCAGTGTCGTGGCGCCAGCTTTCCATAAATGAAGGTTGTGTATTTTTGGAAAGAATTTTGGGTGGCCAACTCTATAAATTGGAGAGTTTTCAGCAGCCCTAGTCACAAAATACACATAAAAAATGAAATACACATCAAGAGACGAATTTACACATCAGTAATCAGAGAAAAACACACCAAAAGAGTCTCAAAGAGTGAGTTGGCTACTAGAAAGAGAGAAGAGAGAGAGAAAGAGAGTTTTGTGCCGTTCGAGTTCTTGACGTGAAGACCAAAGGACATCTTGGCAGTTTCTCCTTAATCAAGGGCTCCTTCCTAATAGAGTTTTTCTTTCTTTACACTCTTTCTTTGTTTATATTGTTTGAACTTGTTGCTTCAAGCTATGAGTGGCTAAACTCTTTAGTGTTAGGGTATTGATGCATTGTTTAGGAAGTTATGTTGATATTATAGAATATTCATGGGTTTGTTGTAATGATTATGCTTTTCATTGTTATCGTGCGTAATTCTTTGTGATTAGCCATCCTTGAATGTTAGGTTAGATGTATGGTTGAGAGATCGTATGTCTAACTAGATCTAAAACAATGAATTGTTGTTAACCTATCATGAAAATAGTTAGGTTAACAATGAAAGTTGCTAAAGACTATTCTTAATGCCATGTAATTTGTATTGATTTCAAGATATTAGTAATCAATTGAGTTGCATGAGAAAAGTTTGTTTATGAGAGAAAATAACTTGGAATTAAGTTTCTAGACTTAAGCATATGAATTACAATGAAATCCATGAACTCTAGAATATTGCATGATGAAATTAACAAGGATTCATTACCCTATAACTCTCTTTAACTCTTATGTTTCTTATCTTATTGCTTTCCTTATTTAGTTTTATTTTCTACGCACAATTTCAATTTCATTCCTCAAATAAAATTAATTCGATTCTATAATAGCTAAGTAACTTTAATCTTCACAATTGGATCCTCAGTGGAATGATATTCGAACTTTACCATCTTATATTATAACTTGACTCATACAGTTACGGTTAACACTTAAAGTGCACATCAAGTTTTTGGCGTTGTTGTCGGGGATTCAAAGAACGATTTTTGTTACTTAATATTCATTAGAATTTATAGATCTTAATTTGAAGCGTATATTATCTATTATTTTATTTTTATTTTTTTGTTGATAATTTTGTCGGTTTATGCCTCGTGATAATACTAACATCCCCCCTCTTGATCCCAAGATTGAAAGGACATGTAGAAGAAACCTAAGTGTTCAACACAATCAAACCGAGGAGATGGCAGAGAAGATACCAAAGGCAATTCGGGACTACTTCCAACTGACATTACCAGCAAATCAACCCGGCATTATGAATGTGCCCATCAATGTCAACAACTTTGAGTTGAAATCGGGGTTGATCCAAATGGCTAGAGAGCTAGCCTTTAGAGGAAGAACTAATGAAGATCCTCATAAGCACTTACGGTCTTTCTTAGAGATATGCGGGACGGTAAATAGGATCGAGCAAAGAATTGGTTGGAAATCATACCTCCAGATAGTATCACTACATGGGAGATTTTAGCTCAAGCTTTCTTGAACAAGTATTTTCCACCAACTAGATCTCAAAGGCTAAGAACGGAGATAGGAACATTCCGCCAACTTGAGAATGAACAACTATATAAGGCTTGTGAGAGGTGCAAGGATCTCTTGAGGAAGTGCCCTCAACATGGTTATCCAAATTGGTTGCAAATTCAACTTTTTTACAATGGATTATCAAGTTCAACCAAATCCATCCTAGATGCAAGTGCCGGAGGCTCAATTTTCTAAAAGAATGCTCAAGAGGCCTATACTATACTAGAAGACTTGGCCACTACATCGTATAATTGGCCATGTGAATGGTCTTCTCCAATCATTCCAAAAGCCACCAGACGATATGAGATGGACTAGGGAAGTTCTCTAAAAGCTCAATTGGTTTCTCTAACTAATGCTTTATCTAAATTGTCTCAAGGAAGCCAAGCCCAAGCAAGCCCACCATCTATAGCTTCCCTTGTGGCCATGACAAGTCAACAAGAGCCAAGTGAGTTAGAGGTGGCCAATTATGTGGATAGAGGACATTACTGAGGTCAACAACAACTCCCGACTCACTATCATCCCAACTTGAGGAATCATGAGAATTTCTCACATGCTAACAACAAGAATGTGTTGCAAGCGCCTCAAGGATTCAATGGAGCGGGGAATGAAAAGACATCATTATTAGAGGACATAATGCTTGACTTTGTCAAAGAGTCAAGATCAAGGACAACCACATTGGAGAATTCGATCCAAGCCATAGCTAGCACCATACAAAGCTAAGTTAAGGCATTCCAAAACTTGGAGGTTCAACTTAGTCAAATGGCCACATCTCTCCATACAATGCAAAAGGTAAATTCCCAAGTTGTCTGGAGAAGAACCCCAAGGAGGAATGCAATGTCATAACCCTAAGGAGTGACAATGAGTTGAACAAGCACATCATGATAGACGATGATGAGTCTCTACAAGAAAAAGATGAAGCCATCATAAAGGATGTTCCACAAAAAGAGAGTGCATCTAAGGAAAAGGGGAAATCAAAGTCATACATAGGGAGTACTTCTAACTCTATTTCTTTTATCCCTAACACTTTATCTTTTCCTCAAAGATTTCAAAAGAAAAAGATTGATCCTCAATTTTCTAAATTCTTAGACATATTCAAAAAGAAAAGGTATGGAAATTACGAAACGGTTGCACTAACGGAAGAATGTAGTGCGGCACTACGAAGAAAACTGCCTCCAGAACTAAAGAATCCAAGGAGTTTCTCTATCCCTTGTCATTTAGCAATAATTTGGTCACTAAAGCACTTTGTAATCTTGGAGCTTCTATTAACTTAATGTCTTTATCCATGTTTAGGAAGCTCAATAGTAGAGAGGTGCAACCAACTACCATATCCTTGCTTTTGGCCAATCGATCATTTGTGCACCCCTACGACATCGTGGAGGATGTCTTGGTCAAGGTAAGCAAGCTTATCTTCCCAACAGACGTTGTGATACTAAACATGGAGGAAGATGTCGAAGTCCCTATAATCCTTGGGAGACCTTTCTTGGCCATCGGAAGGGCCCTCATCGATCTGCAAGATGGACAACTCCCATTCCGCCTTAACGATGAGGAGTTAACATTCGACACCTATAAAGCCCTTAAGCATCCAGATGTAAAAAGGTATAAGCATCATGAGCCAAGCACAAAGGTAACATCGCCCCCCCTCTTCTAATAAGAACTCTATGTATGATGATCCTCCTTTAAATGGTAAGAATAATGGCGTGCTTCATGTTAAATTAGAAAACCCTATGAAGCATGTTTCTAGTTGTGATAATGCTCCTAGTTCTTTGTACATGCCTTCGAAACCTAAAATAAATTATGAATAAATCATGGAGAAGCATGTTAAAAATGAAGTGATTAGTCCGGTAAAATTTCATAATAATGACTTCTTAATGCTACTTGATTACATTAGTAAAGATGATGTGCAACTTGACAATGAATTGTTGACCAACTCACTAAATCTCAACGAATATGTTTGTAGGTGTCAATGTGGGCGATAACTAAAAGTTGTAGGTGGTCCAAACCATGGAAGGAAGAAACCACCTTGGGATCCATCGTGACTCATGAGCCCCGTCTAGCTAGAAGACGTTAAACCAAGCTCTTATTGGGAGGCAACCCAATTTTATTGTTTTTTTCTTTTATTTTCAATAATCTTTGAGTCACTTATATGCTTTATTAATTTTCAGGATCTTGGTACATCACAAAAGTACTCCTTACACAGGCCTGTTTGGTGGATTCCCTCTTGCTCCTAGGCTTGTTCTTTCCTTGTTAAATGCTCTTATGCATTGAGGACAATGCATGATTCTAAGTTTGTAATCTTTGACTAAGGAAAAAGAAAAGAGTATACATGCCTTTGAGAAAAGAAAAAGTGCACACAAAAATATATGAGCATGGACGGGGGTGAAAAGAGTTATCTTTGCTATGATCAGTAAGAATGCCTACGAATTGACTAGGTACGAGTCCCTACAGTGAATGTGTGAAAGCTAGTGCCCCTAGGTAAAAGAATGCAAGTTTAGGGCCCATGAAAAAAATATGATTGAAAATCACTTTAGTGGACATATTACTCACTTGAAATATGTGGATACTTGAAGATTGGTGCATGAGTTAGAGTAGGGGGAAAACTAAAGAAACTCTTTTAAGTCCCAATTTGAGCTTTAGCATTTTAAATTAAAGGAGGCTTGCACATACGCTCATTGGAGATAGCAAGATTTGGCCTTGAATGCTATAACAATATAGATATGCTTGCATGTTTCTACTTAAGCTCTTAAATGTTGTTCTCTAAGACATGAGTTAATTGCACATTTCTTTATCTAAACTCCCTTTATTTGATTCTATTCTTTGCTAGGGACTAACAAATCTCTAAGTTTGGGGTGGTGAAAAGCGCTTGAAAAGTGCTTTCTATTCTCTCAAATTAAGGGAGTTTATATTAGATTTCACTTGTTTGCTAGTGATTTTCAAGTCAAAATAAAGAAAATCAGAAGTGAAGACCAAAAGATCAAAACCGAGCCAAAATACGGTGAAAAAGTGAAGGAAGCGCCAAAACTACCGGCGCCGCGGCACTTTTTCCCGAGAGATGATACCAATTCAACATAGCAGCAGTGTCGCAACGTTACTCAGCAGCGCCGCGGTGCCAACTTTCCATATTAGGCAGTGCCGTAGCCCTAGCTTTCCATAAGTGAAGATTTTGTATTTTTGGAAAGAATTTTGGGCGGCCAACTCCATAAATTGGAAGGTTTCCAGCAGCCCTAATCACAAAATACACATCAAAAAACGAAATACACATCAAAAGACGAATTTACACATCAAGAAATTAGAGAAAAACAGACCAAAAGAGTGTCAAAGAGTGAGCTAGCTGCAAGAAAGAGAGAAGTTCGAGAGAGAGAATTTCGTGCCATTTGAGTTCCCGATGTGAAGACCGAAGGACATCTTGGAAGTTCCTCCTCAATCAAGGGCTCCTTCCTAGTAGCATTTTCCTTTCTTACACTCTTTCTTTGTTTATATTGTTTGAACATGTTGCTTCAAGCTATGAGTGGCTAAACTCTTTAGTTTTAGGGTATTGATGAATTGTTTATGAAGTTATGTTGATATTGTAGAATATTCATGGTTTTGTTGTGATTGCTTTTCATTGTTATCGTGTTTAATTCTTTGTGATTGGTCATCCTTGAATGTTAGGTTAGATGTATTGTTGAGAGACTGTATGTCTAACTAGATCTAAAACAATGAATTGTTGTTAATCTATCATGAAAATAGTTAGGTTAATAATGAAAGTTGCTAAAGACTATTCTTAATGCCATGTAATTTGTATTGATTTCAAGAGATTAGTAATCAATTGAGTTGCATGAGAAAAGGTTGTTTTCGAGAGAAAATAATTTGGAATTAAGTTTCTAGACTTAAACATATGAGTTACAATAAAATCAATGAACCCTAGAATATTGCATGATGTATTAAACAAGGATTCTTTACCCTAGAACTCTCTTTGACTCTTGTGTTTCTTATCTTATTGCTTTCCTTGTTTAGTTTTATTTTATACGCACAATTTCAATTCCATTTCTCAAATAAAATTGATTTGATTATATAATAGCTAAGTAACTTTAATCTTCACAATTGGATCCTCAGTGGAACAATATTCGGACTTCATCATCTTATATTATAACTTGACCCGTACACTTGCGTAGCCCAAGATTAGGCGTGAGGACAACAGATGCCAATCCTTTTGCTACAACTATCGTCGAACCTTTACCCTTTTCAACTAACATGTGTAACTTAGAAAGGCAGAAAGGAACTAACTCTTATAAAACATGCATAAGTTATTATTACAACTGTTTAACACATTTGTTTACAGAAGACATGTTTCTATTTCTTATTTAAACTGTCGCCTACAGGTAAGTGCACATACTTTCTTGGTGGACCTTGACTTCGTACAGCAACAAAAACTCGGCTGCTACCTGGAAAGAAAAACATAAGAAAAGAATGAGCTTCACAAAGCCCAGTGAGTGATCGAATAATCTGTGGTTTCATCAACCCTTTTAGCAAATAGTAATTATGATAACCATAATATAAATCATATGAAAGTACTTTTATACTATATCGAGCTTATATTCAAACCTCCCCATTGGGGTTATTCTCTGAATCTATTTTCTTGCTGGCACCTCCGGCACAACTTCACCTTTGATTATCCTACTAGCTCACATGACTCAGTAATACTGACTGACTTAGTAATCCTGACTGGTTTTCCTGCTGGCCATTCCAGCTCAACTAATCTCATCATTCTTGCATTCGTATGTCCTCTATGTGCACATAGTCTTATAATTTGAGGATCAGAAGCTAGGTCCGGCGACCCTCTGACCATCCTCCCGATATACTTCTTGCAAGATCAGGAACTAGGTTCTAACACCTCCTGACCATCCCGCAATGTTCTTTTTCCGACACAGGTCAGATGCTAGATCGTTTCAACCCTCTGACCTTCCTTAGGGTTGCTTTTCAACTCTCGAAGTCATCCAACACTTAGCCAATTCTTCCTAGAAGATTGGCCTATACATCCAACCCTAGGTAGAATAAGGTTTTTTATTCAACTTTTCTCTATGCGTTTACCCTTCCTTCCCAAGACCTAGGTTTCCTTCCAACACTTCAACACTTAACTAAATTTCCTCCCAAAACTAGAGTCATCACGTGTTCAACTCACCAACCATGCATCCAACATGGTTGTCTTTTCCTCAAGGATGTGTTCAACTCACAACTAGCTCCCAACTATGCTCCAAATCTTCCTTCTTTAACACTTAGTGAAGTTTTCTCTCTTCTCTTCAACCATGCATCCAACCCTTGTCTTTTCATAACATAGTTGAGTTCTCCAAGCATAGTTGTGACACTTAGAAGATTTCCTAAGCTCATAGGCTACCTTGTCATTCAAGACTCGAAAATCACTTAACGTGGTTTTCTTCCAAACTCATATACAACTTATTCTTAACCAAAAACTAAAATTGACACAAACACTTTTCTTCCTCTTCTTCATCTCAACGCGTAGTGCCCTTTAAACTGGCCAAAATTTGGCTAACTCCACAAGCTCAAGTTTTCTGCCTCAAAATATTTCTAAGTCCACAGGTTTGTGATCCAAGTGTACACCTTTTTCCCAAGTATCCTTTCTTTATGTCTCTTAAGAAACTAGGTCAAATGTTAGGGTGTCACAACTATAGGTCATGAGCTCCAACGATACGAGATTAACTGGCTAAACTCTTCAACCTAGTTAGTCAATATTTGTTAACTATCGAGACATTCCACTAAAGCCCAGTAGCTGCACTCTCCTCACTGTAGATATATTTTTCTCCACTTGATATAACAATGATTAGTAAGTTGATCCTTTACAGGTTGTCCGCAATCACAACTGGGTCAAAATTACCATTTTACTCCTATGAATAGTTCTAGTTCATTAAGTCCTACTGATTCTCTAATGAACAATAGGTTTATGGTCCAACCACTAAATCGAGTCCCTCTCGAGCCAATGAGAGGATGAGACCCCTTGTTCAAGACCTGGAGTCAGCACTTAAGGGAACAACCTATCTACTATCCCCAAAAATGTGTAGGAGTAAACTTCATCTTGCACCCTATGTCTTCAGCTATTTACCCGATCTTACCCTTGAAATAGGAGGCTTATTGAGCAGCGAACTTGAGCTACTCTCACATATGCAGATCCAAGGATAATCCCAAGTACATCATAGTTAGCTCAAGATTAAGATCGAGTTATCTAGGTCATCAGATTGAAATAATCAGTTTTAACAATAAATGATGTTATAAAGTAAAAGTGATTATTTCACGATTTGGTCTTGTGCAAACTCATTGTATGGGATGCCCCTACTTGAATGTCTCTACATAAATTATTCAGGATGCCCCTACTTGAATTCTCCAAGATAAGATACCTAGCCTTATTCATATACTATAGACCGTTTTGGCTATCTACTTAAACTTGATCCACTTTTATGTCTTCACATAAAGTCCAAGTAATCATACTATAGCCAGGGGTTCTTAGTTTATTGGATTTAAGGTTATTAATTCAACAATAACTTTATTGAATAAATATCAACAACAACTATATTGAAAACAAAATTTAGATTACTTTTTATAGATTACGAGTTTTAGGACATCCAAACCAACATTCCAAACCTTCAATTTTATCCCTTTTACTTCCTCTTCAATTTGCATTGGATTTGTTCATCGTTTTTATATTAGATTGAAGACTATGAGTAGCTAAGGTACTTATTTAACTTGGGGTTAAGATTCTCATTGAACCTCTTTGAGGATTGGTTTAACTTTGAGATATTTGCTACAAACTTGATGATCTTTTATTATATTTACTTTGATTCATCTTGATAGAATTGACTCCTCTTGATTGAATGATCTTGTTTGCCACGTTTATGTGCCTTGCATGTTTGTGAACTTTGTGGCACCACTGGGTAGAGTATTTATCTATGTAGCTTAATCTTATAATTGATGAACTTCAGCTAATGAAAATAATTAGTTAATTGTATGATAGAATAGCACTCGTCTTTCATACATATCGACTATTTCTCCAATGTACGTAACACAAACCTTGTTGATTTCTAATGAAGCTTTCTTTAATGGTAATTGAAGTGGTTTAGGTTGATTTAAGTGCTTGCTTAATCATTAGCTAGAGGCTTCTAGAGTAAAAGTGGAGTATGGTTGTGTGTTTAAATGCAAATGTTTCTATAATTAAGTTCCTATGGTAAGAAGTTAACTAATCAATTCCAAACCCCGAGTTGATTTTTCTCAAATCGGATTTAAAAAAGCAACTTGTTTCGTTTAAATTTTCTCGTAATTTAACTACGTGCATTTTAAATTTCACACAATCACAACCCCCTTCTATTTGTTACCTAGAATTTATCAAGTGCATTAAGTTTTTCCTTGATTCCTTGTGAGACCGACCTATTCCTATTTGCTACAAACTGGAAGATTGGTTTTTATATTATTTGTTTTTTGGTCCCAGCGGACCTCGAACAAAATGTTGCACCATGCACAGGGCCAAGCTAGCGTCGCGATGCCTGCACTGAGGGCAAAATCATCATTTTTCTTCTCTCTTCATGGTTAATGCTTCGAAACTATTTTGGTTCATTTTCGTCTCATTTCAACTCCAATTGTCAATTCTACCTCTTATTGCTCAAAACCTACAAAATCAAGGAATAAACGTGTAGAATTCAATAACAATGTCAAATTAAACTAGGGAAAATAGCACTTTTATGGTGCTATCAAACTTCAAATTTTTCTCAAACATCTTATTTAGTGGTGTGACAATGGATCTATTTTCTCCCTAGCCAGCAATATATCCAGTGTTTCAAACTTGAACAAAGCACATATAAGTTGATTACCATTTTGTTCATGAAAAGGTGTTGTTTGTAAAGACATTGAAGTTCAATTTGTCTCTACAGAAGATCATATTGTCGATCTATTTACTAAAGCTCTCTCCACACAATATTTTCAGTGTTGTCGCAACAAACTATGACTACTTCACAATCATGTGTTTGAGGAGGGTATATCAAATCTCAATCATATTGGATCTCTAGCTTGTTATCTCATATAATATTTTCTATCGTAACAACTCTTTAGTTCCTTATTTTGCTCTTTGTAGATCTTTGAAGATTTGGTCTGCCCACCTAGGTTGCTTGTATGTCAAACATCGCAAAGGATATAGAGGAAATCTCTCTCTCGACCTAAAGATTCATCAGAAGAAAGGAGAGAGAAAAAAATAAAAAAATAAATGAAAAACTTTTTATAATTGTAATAACAAGAATAATTTTAAAATAAAAAATTAGTTTCATGTCAGTTCTCTAACGGAAAAAAAATAACAAAAGGACCAAAATAGAACCGAATGCAAAATTGTTGAATTTGAAAATTCTAGAATCCAAATGTAACTTACACCAAACCTGAGGACGAAAAGTGTAGCTTTCTCATTTGTCAAAAAAAATGGTTGTATCAATTATTGGAATACAAGAGAAAAGTAAGTTGTAGAGAGTGAAAATATACACCACACAAATAAAATCTCTGGTAGCCAAGAGCTATATAAAAAGGAGTGGTTAAGATGTTTGAAATACTCATAGTCATAGGCACTATAATCAAGATGATGAAATCCATAGCAATTTTCTTTTTCATTGTTGCCATCTTTGTTGGCTATCCTACTGTGAAGGGCGATGTTAGCTTCCATTTAGGGACCGCCACTGGAAAATCTTACACTTCTTTCATCGGACAGCTGAGGAATGCTCTTCCAACTACAGGAAAAGTCTGCAATATTCCTGTACTGCCTTCCACTGCATCAGGCTTACAATGGTTCACATTCTTCAGTCTTACAAATTATAACGATGAAACCATCACAGTGGCTGTAAACGTAACAAATGTTTATATCGTGGCGTATCTTGCCGGTGCTGTATCCTACTTTTTTGAAGACACTTCTGCTGAAGCATGGAATCTCCTATTTACAGATACTCGAAAGGTAAAACTTCCATATTCAGGTAATTATGATAGACTTCAAAATGTTGTTGGAAAACAAAGGGATTTAATTGAGCTTGGATTCCCTGCTTTAAGCAGCGCCATTACGAACATGTTTTACTACGACTACAAACCTACTGCAGCTGCACTTCTTGTACTCATTCAGTCCACTGCAGAAGCTGCCAGGTTTAAATATATTGAGCAACAAATTTCTCAATATATTAACCATAACTTTTTACCAGATTTAGCAATTATAAGTTTAGAAAACAATTGGGGTGCTCTCTCCAAACAAATCCAGATTGCAAATAGTAGTGGAAACGGACAGTTCGAAAGCCCTATTGACCTCATAACCCCTAATGGCACACGAGTTAGTGTAACCAATACTTCTGCTGGAGTTGTAAAAAGCAATATCAAACTTTTACTATTCTACAATTTATTAGCCAATGTTGTAGCTGATGACACTGACATGATCACTTCAATGTTGCATCCTGGAGCTATTATGAGTCCAACAAATTCTGGCTACAAAAAGGAGAGCAAATTGGTTCAGCTATCAATATGAAGCAAGTTATGTTGCATGACTTTGATGTATTTGTTATGGCTTTATTTCAAGACCCACACCCAGAATTAAGACATGTTCATAACCACCTCCTTCAAGATATGTTCTGAATGTGTTTTATTTCATTAAATAATAAATAATTGGTGTGGATTATGTGTTTGCTGTGGTTTTATATCATTTAGTCTCTTGTGTTGGTGGTAACACGGTGATAAATGTCATAAAGTGCGTAGTTCTACCTTTCATTTTGTTACTTGTCATAAGTAAAACAGTCGCTAACCATGTGTTTTGACCCCGTAGTAATGTCCTATATCAAGTAAAATGAGTCCATACATATGTATCATTAGTCTCAAGTAAGTTTAGGATGATTTGAACCACTTTGATGTGTATTTACAGTCGTCTATTTTGGTGCTTTTGTATAAATATGATCTGATGTTGGATGATGCGACTGCATCGTGACATAGAGATCAAGTCAGTGCCTGTTTTGCAGTCATTCAACATTTGCTAGTGTTGCACTCTTCAGCCGTTTTTCAGCCTCGATTAAGACTATGTTAGTCAGGATTGGTAATTCAATTTTGGCACTTCTATAAATATATTTGATTGATTGAAGGACAAACGCAACAAATACAGTAAATTGAAAGGGTTAGTTTTAGAAATTTTGAGAAATGAAAGAAGGGGAGTAATGAAAATATTTAGATCCATCCTTGGTTGTGTTGGGAAAAACCTCCTATTTTTACCACAAGAATAAGCATAAAAATAACAGAGAAATTAAAGAGAAAGTAATAAAACTGGAAACACAAGAATTTACGTGGAAAACTCCAAACTCGAAGAAAAACCACGATCTACCAGAAAGAAATTCACTCTGTTAAAAATTGTTACAATCATTCAGAATAATTCTCTCTCCCGATCCCAGTTACAAAAGCATTCTCTCAAGCTTTTAAGTACTCACACCTTTTTCCACTCAAACTAGAGAATACAAAAGAAAATTAATTAGAGTTAGCACACTCAGCTTAAAATGTTTCTAACTGAGACAATTGCAAAACAAAGGCATAGGCTTCTTTTATAGTGCTTAGAGCCCATGACTTTCCTAAACATTTTCAATGTAGGCTAAACTCATGACCTTCCTAAATCTTTTCAATGTAGGACAATCCCATGACTATCCTAAATCTTTTTGATGTGAGACAACTACACTTCTAATATTTTGCCAAAACCCAACAAATTACACATTGGCAAGATATTTGAAGAATTCACAGCTTCTGCAACATCCATTTTTCTCACTGACAATCATAATTCTCATCTCATAGAATTATCACCTAATTCACCATGGAAAGTAGACCACTTGGAATACCACCTTCCAAGATTTTCCTTTTCCATCACATGCCTATAAACCTTGCTAGTATTTATGGTGCAACTTTTACCTACAAGGCTCACTTGGAAGTCATTCGGCAATCGACATATCTTCCACCACAGACCTTGCATAATCGCCAAGTAAATGCCTGTGTGCAAACTTGTGGAACCACTAACATCATATCCTCTATCATGGTAAAGCAAACATACCACGAGGATGAAAATTGCCTTGCTCAATGGAAGAGATTGTCATCTTCCGTGACAACAATGTTAGCATCCCACTTAGAGCTTTTTTACAAAGGTGCTCTATTAGGACAATCCTCTTTCATGTGTAGAAACTGTTCACATTCCCGACAAACCCTTTTCTATTGGGATTTGTGCCCTAAAGCCTTGTAATTGATTAGTTAATTAATTTAATTAATAAATATGCATTCTATTAATTGTAAAAATCCAAAGTTATAATATGTAGCCTTGAACAGTATGTACATAACATACAAGGTAGATAATGTTCAAGAAATAACTTAAAGGTTTATAGTATATGGATAAGGTTAGGTGCCCTTGTCTTGGTGACACTATGGATACGACCCACTTTATAATAGTTACCAATGGTTTGATCCAAATAGTTCATGAGGAAACATGTGGGTGGGGGTATCCTATACAAAGAGTTTGTATAAGACCAAACCGCAAAATATTTAATCTCTCTTTGTAAATTCGTTAATTGATGAGATTAATATCTTATAGAATGATCATGTGCGTCTCAATCTTAATCCTGAGCGACTTATGAACTCTACCTGTAAGGCTGATCCTTTGATTTGCACGGGTGACAGCGGCCTAAGTTTCCAACTCAATAAGCTTACCATTTTAGGGACTTTTCTAAATGGAGAGCTGGAAACATAACTTCACAAGATGTAATTTACACCTTCTTAGGTACGGTAAGTAGATGAGTAGTTTCTTTCAATGCTGATTTCAGGATTGAACAAGGGGCCACCTTCTCACTGGCTCGAGAGGGACTTAGTTTATTGTTGGACCATAAACAAATTGTTCATTAGAGAAACCAGTGGTGTTGGAATTTATTCCCTAAAGCCTTGTAATTTATTAGTTGATTAATTTAATTATTAATTATGCAATATAAATTTATCAATTAATTGGAAAAAATTCAAAATTATTGCATGAAGTCTTGAACATGTATGTTGTTGACATACGGGTGGATTATGTTCAAGAAATAACTTAAAGGTCTAGAGTATATGGATAAGGTTGGGCGTCTTATACTTGTGACACTATGGATAATGCCCACTTTGTAATTATTACAAAAGTTGTAAGTGTTACAAACAATTTGATCCAAATCGTTCATGTGGAGACATGTGAGTGGAGGTATCCTGTATAGACATTTTATATAAGACCGGACCATGAAATGATTAATCTCTCTTTATAACACCATTGATTGAAGAGATTAACTTTTCATTAGGATGACCATAGGTAACTTGATCTCAATCCTGAATGAGTTATGAACTCCTGTCTATGAGGACAATCCTTTAACTGAGAGTAGCCAGTGTTGTTGACTCAATAAACCTACCATTTTGGGGATTTATCTGAGTAGGGAGCTTGAAACATAACTACACAAGATGAAGTTCACTCCTTCTGTTCTCAGGGAAATTAGATAAATTGCTTTGTTCAGTGATGAATCTAGGTCTTGAACAAGGCACCCCTCCCTCTCATTAGTCTAGAGAAAGATTTGCTTTATGGTAGGACCATAAACATGTTGTTCATTAAAGGATCGCTGGGACTTGAGGAGGAAGAAGTAATTACAGGGGTAAAACAATACGTGGACGCCAATAAACATAATTTGTCCTTTTTTTTTGCATCAAAATCCGGCAAATTCCCTATCGGGGAATCGACCGCTCTTCCTTATATACGCGACTTTTCCACTTAGTCTGTCGTTTCCCAATCCTCCTCTTCCCCACAAAAAGCCAGCTGGAATGTGAACACCCATCCGAACAAGTAGGGTCAATAGTTTAGCATTTAGATAATTACGAGCGATTTTTGAAAGGTCGACTTATTAATGATTTCTTATATCCATGGACACAAAAATATATCTATAGTGTGAATAGTGCAGCTATGGGTCTTTAGTGGAGTGACCCACGGTTAATGAATTTTAATTAAGTTAATTAAAGAGTTTAATTAATTTAATTTTTAATCATTAGAGCTACTAATCTATAGATCCATAAGTTTACCTTGTCAGTTCACCATGCAACTATGTTGAAAGAAATATTTGAAATGTTCAAATTTATGAGGGAAGATATTAATTGTATTGGATACAATTAATTACATGATTTAAATAACCTTATAATATGGAGAATTAATTGATTTGAATATGATTCAAATAATTATTCATTTATTTGGATGAAATCCATATAAATAAATAGAGAGAGAATTAATTAATTAGTTTGATTTGGATTCAAATAATTACTTATTTAATTTGGATGGGATTCAAATTAAAGATTCTGCAGAAGATAAATATTTTAAAACATTTAATATGAGATATTATTTGGTTAGATATTTATTGATATTGGATATTATTAAATATTTAATTTAAAATCTCTACAGATGGGTTATCTTAATAGGATTAGGAGTAACTCATAGAGTTCTATAAATAAGGCCCTTGGGAGGCCTCATATAATACTTTTTACAAGAATAATCTCAGTGATTACTCTAAAACTCTCCCTCTAGAAATTCTGTCAATTTTCCTAAGAAACGTTCTATGAAAATCGTTCTACACATTCCTTTTATTCTTTCAAGAGGGTTCCCACAAGCCGGATCTTTGCTAGAGTCATAGCAAGGAAGATCTCGTGGAAAAGGAAGACTTCAAGAAGACTACCAATTTGAGGAGAAGTTTTGCTACAATTATGAATCAACAAAAGTATGCTACTTAATCTTTTTCTTCGACTTTTTTGTATTTTTAATTCTTTCAAGAAATCAAATAATACAATCACACGTTTCCGCTGAACTTCAAATCCCTTCAAGTGGTACTTAAGAAAAAGAGGTAATTATAGGGGTAAAACAGACATTTGACCCAGTTGAGATTATGAACAACTCTTGAAGGATCGACTTGCTTATATTATGTCCATAGACACAACTTGTCCTACAGTGCATAAGAGTTCAACTATAGGTCTATAGTGATTTGACTTGTAGTTAATGAATGAATGTTAACTTAATTAAAGAGATTAATTAATTAATTTTGGATCATTGGAGCATATAATCTTTAATTAAAGAGATTAATTAATTAATTTTGGATCATTGGAGCATATAATCTTTAATTAAAGAGATTAATTAATTAATTTTGGATCATTGGAGCATATAATCTATAAGTCCATAACATCCCCTTACTAGCTCACCACTAACCAACGGGTATCAATTATGATTGAAATAAAATTTGAAATGTTAAAATTTTGAGGGAAATTGTTAATTGTTTTGAGTACAATTCTATAGATGTTTTATTATAAAGTTTATTTGAATTAGATTCAAGTTGTAACTTTATAATATGGATAATTAATTTATTTGAATAAGATTCAAATTAACAAATTATTTATTTTGAATAAGATTCAAATAAATAAATTATTCATTTTGAATAAGATTCAAATTAAATAAAGGGAGAATTAATTAATTAATTTGAATTGGATTCAAATAATTAATTACTTAATTTGGATGAGATTCAAATTAATAATTCTGCAAAAGATAAATATTTAAATATGATATAAATATTTTAAAACATTTAAAATGAGATATTATTTGGGGCTCTTTTCAAATATTGCAAAAGGAACCAAAATATTTACAAATATAGCACATTTTTCACCGTAGATAGACTGTATATTTTGCTATTAGTTGTAAATATTTTTAGCAATTTTTCCATTTAAGATAATTTCCCTATTATTTGGATAGATATTTATTAATATTGGATATTATTCAATATATAATATAAAATATCTCTAGTTGTCACAATAGGATTAAAAGTAACTTATAAAATTCTATAAATAGGGGCCTTAGGAGCCCTCATAAAACACACCCTCTACAAGAATAATCTCTACCATTACTCTAAAACTCTCTCTCTAGAAATTCCCCCAATTTTCTTAGAAAAGTTTTTAAAAATTTCTTCTTTCTCATTCCCTCTATTTTTTCAAGAAGCGGTTCCCACAAGCGAGATCTTTGCTAAATTCATAGCAAGGAAGGTCTCATAGAATAAGAAGAACCAAAGAAGGAGACAACAAGATTTAAGAGGAGATTCGGTTGTAGTCACGTAACGGCAAATATATGATGCTTAACATTTTCTTTTAGTTTTTGTATTTTTAATTCTTTCAACAAATCAAACAATCAATCACACACTTCGACCAGGATACAAATCCCTTTAATTGGTATCTGAGCCAATATTTAATTCTTGATTTGAATTAAAAATCTTGGATAGTGGGTATTTTAATTGTTCATGTATGACATTAGATTTTAAAGCTTTTGATTAGATCAATTGTAAAACCTTTAAGGGTTAGGGTTTTATTGTAATTTTCCATTCAATTTGAGGTAAAAATGTTATAAATTCTTGTCAGTATAAAAGTTTAATACATGCAGGAACAAATGAATTGCCAGGAAAAGCATGTTTGGTTGTTGCAATCGTTTGGGATCCTATTAAAACATATAAGATAATTATAATTTCAATATGTATCAATCTGACATCATATTGAAACATTTTGTAGTTTGATAAACATACCATGTTTTTCATGAACTGAACAAGACTACGTGGACATGCAACTAACTTACCTGTAGCTTGAGAAATCTCTCGATCTTACCCTTCAGTGGTATTGGAATCAAAATGTCTTCCCCAAATGAAATTTCAACAACACCTTCACATTTTCTGGTCCTAAAGTAAAGGCATTCCATTAACCTTTTCGGTTCCCTTACTCTCAAACATGGTGCCAACTACAACAAGCTAAAATCTATCTTTATTCATCCAGGACTTACCCATACTTACAAAATCTATAAAAAGCTAAAGCAAAAGTTCTAGAACATTGCAAATGTAATTATTCACATCAAACATATAAATCATATGGGATAAAAATATATACAATATGCAAAATCTAATGATAAAAGATTTCATATGGGAAAATACAAATATTTCAAAGATGTCAGAGAACGTATAGTGTTAGATATATATCACATATGATTAACACACTCACTCATCAAAATTAACATTCTCAAACTCATTTCATAGATTTACAACTATATCAATAAATACACAACAACAAAGCATATTAAATGCACTACTGCTAATAGAAATCATAAACTTGAAAAAAAAAATCATAAACTTGTAATGCAAAGTCTTAGTTCTACTTTCTAATCACACTTATCAAAGAATATGGAAGAAGTTTTATGTAAATTAAAATCACAATCATCAAAGATTACAGAAGAAATTTAATGTAAATGTGAATAAATATTGAAAAGGATAAGAAAAGACCTCAAGAAAACGACAAAGAACTAACCCAAAGTCATTTGTCTTCACGGATTGTCGTCTTTTGCAATGAGACCACAACTTTTGAACCCCACAAACTTCAAATACTTTTTTTCGGTCAGCCGCCACATGGAGTCGATGGTCAGCTACCAATTGAAGCCGTGGTAAGTCGCTGCTCGTGCTGTCTACTGTAGATCAATCGCCATTCAATAATCGTCGTTAGTCGCCATCAAACGTCGTCCTAGCAGTAACACTTGAAGAAGTCGCGTCATTAACAACCCTCAACAGTCGACCAACCCTCGGTAGAATTTGTTTGAGAGAAAGAATTGTTTAAGATGAAAACCGAGGCAGAATGACGCCATTTCAGTAAATATAAAATTCACATTAGATGGCGATTCTAAATCGCTACCTTATCCGAACAAAATGACATCGTTTCGAACCACCATCTTCTCCATCCACACTATGCCCAAAACGACGTCGTTTATACTATATATAAAAATTAGAAAATTCAAACTAAATCAAGTGATTAGATGGCAGTTCTAAACCGCCATCTTATTCACACTATTTGACGCATATTTATCCCGCGTTTTGATGACATTAGATGGCAGGTTACAACTGTTATCATATGTCTATTTTTTTATGATAGTTTTTAACTGTCATCTTATATGAAATTTTTGCAAAAGTACATAAATTTCTGTAAAATAAGGCGTGTTTTTCCAGAACTAACATCCTAGAGTCAATCTGTCATCATTTATAAAATGTCAACTAACATCTAAAGCCAAAATTATTGTTGCGCCGAAAGAGTTCCCAAGAGATGAACACGCTTAGGCACTTTGGAGGAATTCGACCAGTAGCTGGATGTCATTCACGTAACCCGTGTGAGCAAACCAAAATGAAAGCAACTTTCCAGATTAGGTTTGCTCTTCATTTGTTTAGAAAGAAAAAAGAAAAGGATAACAAGAATTGAGGTTGTTTTCCCTTATAGAATGTTATTGCCACTTTAAGACCTAGGAGGTCTAATTTTTTATCTTTCAAGCCAGGGTAGGGGAAAAACGAATTGAAGGCCCTATAAATGTTATACCCCCTCCCAGATTACCCCTCCATAACCTGAGAAGAGATGTGAGGACAACAAACATCACCCCTCTTGTGAGGTTCACTGTCCAACTGTACCTGAATAACCTGTTGAAACATGTCTTATATAACTGCCCATATCACTATTCTAAGAATATAGACATTAAGATCAACCACGCCCATAAATTCAATAACATGAGAAATTATATTTACATAACCAGGTACTCCAAACTCGTTCACAAATATACTTATATGACATATACAATAACCAGTCTCACATCCCAACTACTAGCTAGCTATGTCTACATGTCACATACACAAAGTTATTTACACATACAGCAACCGAAATGCAAGTATTTTCTGATAACTCGAAGCTTAAGCAGGGCGAGCTTGAGTAGACTAAGCACCAGGAACTTCTTTGCTACCTAGGTGGGAAAGAAAACATGGAAAACATGAGCTGGATGCCCAGTGAGTGATATAGTATTTTAAACACAACTCATGAACCAAATCATGCTCAATATTAGAGAAAACATAACTTTAGCATAAAACTCATGTTAAGCCTTGAAATAAAACATAAGCCAGGTCTTTCACATAAATACAGTTTACAAACTCATCAAACCCTCTTTTGCTTAAAAATTCCCTTAGTTAAAGCGGAGCAAAGCCCAACACACTCAACGTCGAAAACAAACCTTAGTTGGGGCGGAGTAACCTCGACACACCCAACATCGAAAACCTTAGCTGACGTGGAGTAATCTCAACACAACAGCGTCATCAATCACAATGTGCACATAGAACTATCTCGGGATACCTAAGTACCTTCTACGAGTCTTTCAGTACTAGGTCCCTAGGAAACTCAAATGTCTTCTCAACGTCCTTCAGCACTGAGCTCCTTTAAGTCACAGGGTTGCCCACATACCTTCTCAACGTTCCTCAGTATTGGGTCCCTTAGAAAACATTTTAGGAACAGGTATGCTTTGCATAAACAGTTCATTGTAAAACATTTCATGGAAAACAGAGCATTTTTCAATAAATAGCATCTTATAAACATGTTTTTCATAAACTTGTAGAAAATAGATAAAACATGCCATACAATCAAATATAATTAGTCATCATGCTTATCATATAATAAATCATCATAAACCACATTTTATAAGAAAGCCTAGCTAAACATTTTAAATAAAATCGTTTACGGAGGAAGAAAGGTGTCACTCACTATCCAGGCCTGTTCCTCAGGGTCTATAGGCTTTTCCAACCTTAATATGACCCAAAATGGTCATAAGTAACCTTGGTGGGCAGTAGCTGGGCGAGGGGGGTGTCAGTAAGTGCAGGGCGCTGGGCGTGGGCTTGGGCGTGGGCAGCTCTGGCAGCCTCTTCAGTCAACAGTGTCCAAGAAAATTCAACTCTAAAAACCTTCTCGAGCACCCTTGAAAAATTCCTCAAAGCTAACTAGTCTAATTTGCTCGGTTTTTGCGACCTCAAATCACTTCGGCAGCCCTAGTTCATCTTCCTAACTCACAGAGCTTCCTCTAGTCCAAAAATGGTGAAAATAGCACGAGAGAATTGGAAGAATCATCGGGTTAATTGAGCTGCTTGCTTAGAGTTCGAGCTGCTGCCTAGACCAACCAATCAACTTAAGCCACACACCAGCTTGCTTCAACGTGTTTCCTCTTCATTTTTCCTTATTCTAAACATCCAAATTAAATATAATTTCCATTTAAATAATCATTTTATTTTAATTTAATATTTATTTCCTAATTTTACATTTTTCTCAAATAATTTCTAAATAATTTCCAAATTTTGACCATTTGACTTAAGCTTCCCTTCATGTTCCATAAAAATTTCCTAAGTCCAGCCCTCTTCCTTATACTACAACACCATTAACTCCATCCCTTTTATTCCTTAGCAAAGGTTAATGGAAAAAGAAGAATACCAAATCATAATTACTTAAAATGCACTGGAATTCCACATGCTTTCCTACTCATTTAAGCCAACCCTAGCCAAACTTTTAACCATGACTTTTATCTTTTGCTAATGCTAAGGAAAATAGAGGTTAGGGCTTACAACAAAACCTCTTCCAGGCTTTGCTTAGTCTTAATTAGAAAAGCTTTAAACTTTTTCAGGCATGAATAAGTTTGAAGAAGCTTTCTTAAAATTGCCTCAATTGATTGATTGTTTTTTAATTACATTGTTGATTGCAAGCATGATCTTATTAGACTGTTAAAATGAGAGTAACAATAAACACATTATTGGTGCATGATCGTATGTTTCTACTTTACTCAGGACGATCAATAATTAACTTGGGGGTGATTTGATAGCACCAAATAGGTGCTACTTTCCTCAGCTTAATTTGGGCTTGTTCCAGGATTTTACACATTTATTCCTATGACTTGGTAGGTTTTAAGTACTAAGAGGTATAATTGAACCCTGGAGTCATAGTGGAATGAAAATGAATCAAAATGGAGCTCTAGAGCATCAATAGTGAAGAGAGAGAAAGAAAAGGGGCAAAATTAGTAACCTGCCTAGCACCTAAGCGCTGCTTGGCACTGAGGACCCGAGAGCACCCATTAGGCAAGCGCGTAAGCGCGTAGGCGCGTAGGCGTACAAGAGTGTACAAGCGCTTTCAATTCTCGAGCAAACACTTAAGCGCTCTGTGTTGCATTTCTTAGTTGTAATGCATACGTTAATTTATCAATCAAGTTTTCCTAAGTTCAACCGAAGTATAAGCAAAAATTATATTTCTCGATGAGTCCGAGGTCGAATGCAGGGATTTATACAAATTTTAAACTCTTAAAGTGTATTGGCGATTTTTAAAACAAATATCCGAAGACTGTGTTGCATTTACCTACAAAAGAAAACAATAAAACAATAAGCTAATAACGGGTGGAGACGGTGACACATGCATTTACCGCAGTTAATTAGCAAAAATTAACAGGAATGGAAAAACAGGGTTAGGGGGTTGTTATTGTCTATCTTAAAAAACGAAGCTCAAATTCTTTCATGTTCTCAACTTATAACAGCACCTGTCAGCGGACAGATTGCCTCCTCATATGTCTATGACACATGGATGAAGTGTTGTTGAACATTAAAGTTGTTTTTATGTCTAGAAATACTACTTAGTTTGCTTAATAAGTTCCACAATCACTTACTATCTTAAGCAGTTGATTATTTCTACTTATCTCGATTAGCTATAGTAACTTGTATTTCTACAAGTTATCACTCTGACCAGATTTAACTACAAAATTTTACCAAATTAGGTCATTTTTTGCTCCTTTTTTGGAGCCTCAACTCTAATATCCTCTATATTTTTCTTCTTCCAACATTAAACTTTTTGTAATCTTCATTTATTTCTTCTCCAAGGCTAATCTTACCACATTATGAGTAGCTAAGGTAAGTTATTCTAGTTTAGGGTAGGTTCAATTTCACTTGGCCTTGGTTGTGAGGACTTGTAATTAATGGTTTGTTGTTGACTTTTATATGTATTTTTCATACATTTGAACTTCTATGCTTAGAGATTATTATGGCTTGACCGCCCATGATCTTTTCTTTTTTAGGACTTGTAATTAATGGTTTGTTGTTGACTTTTCTATGTATTATTTATACATTTAAACTTCTATGCTTAGAGATTATTATGGCTTGATCGCCCATGATCTTTTCTTTGCTTTGTTAGAGAGGAATGCATGCTAATGTGTGTGAATCTCATTAGAGCACAAATTAGAGCATGTTTGTATGGAATTTGTGGATGGTCTTAGATAATCCATTGTTGTTGCAAAACATGTCTAATTATTCAAGAATCGTGAGTAGTTAGTAATTAAAGCTAACCTGGTTACTAATATACATGGGTAGACTAGCTTGTCTTAATGAGATGTTTAATTAATTAGGCCTCTATATGAAACCGATTAATTAGGCATTTAGATTAATAAAGAGATTAATTAATTCAATAAGGCCTTAGTTTTGATCTCATAGTCAAACTAGCGAGCCAATAATAGAATTGAGCGTGCAAATTATCCCTTGTGTTTGATGAGCAACCAAGCAAATGAATGGATTCTGAGTCCCCAGGTTAGACTTTTTAATCGAATCAATTCCCCTTCTAATTTTCGCTTTTACATTCGTGTACTTTAATTTCAATTGCAACCCAACAACATACAAAACCTCTCTGTGACCATACGAATTCATTAATTGGCTTAAACAATCATAGATTCCCTATGGAGACGACCTAATCTTACCACTTATACTAAGTTATAGTGTAGGCAGTACATATTGGAGTTTTAGAAATTTATTTGATCTCTTGCCTCTTACGGGCAATGGTAATCGGCAATAGTCACTAAAACTCAACACATGGAAGCTCAACGCCTAAACCTACTAACCCTCCTCAAAACTTTCCTAACTCCACAAGGCACACTCCAACTCTTCCCATAGAAGCTCCTTTAGGTTCTTAGGTGTCACAAAAGATTTCTTCGAATAAGAAGAATCCAAGGACACAGGAAGATTGAAAAGCACTTGAAAAGTGCTTTCTATTCTCTCAAGTTAAGGGAGTTTATATTAGATTTCACTTGTTTGCTAGTGGTTTTCAGGTTAAAATGAGGAAAATTAGAAGAGAAGACCAAAAGATCAAAACCGAGTCAAAATACGGAGAAAAAGAGATGAAAAACACAAGTTTGCCAAAAATGGGGCAGCACCACGACGCCGGGACGGCGCTGCCGCGGCACTATTTCTCGAGAACAGGTCTGTCGCAACACAGTAGTAGCGCTGTGGCGCTGTCTTTCCATAATTGGCAGCACTGCGGCGCCAGTTTCCTTAAATGAAATATTATGTATTTTTGGAAAGTTTTTGGGCAGCCAACTCTATAAATTGGGAGGTTTCCAGTAGCCCTAATCATCAATTTAGCACGAAAATTACAAACCAAAAGAGCCACAAAAAGGAGAGAATTGAGCGAGAGTTCATAAAAGAGCTTCAAAGAGTGAGTTAGTTACAAGGAAGAGGAAAAGAGTTCAAGAGAGTCGTGGTGCCGTTTGAGTTCCGACGTGACAGCCAAGGAGATTGGTACGGAGCTACCTCAATTAAGAGCTTCTTTTCAGTAGAATTTCCTTTTCTTTATACTCTTTCTTTGTTTATATTGTTTGAACATGTTGCTTCAAGCTATGAGTGGCTAAACTCTTTAGTTTTAGGGTTTTTATGAATTGTTTATGAATTCATGTTGATATTGTAGACTTTCATGGTTTTGTTGGAATGATTATGCTTTTCATTGTTATTGTGTTTAATTCTTGAGGATTGGCCACCTTCACATGTTAGCTTAGATGTATGATTGAGAGGTCATATGTTTAACTTGATCTATAACAATAAATTGTTGTTAACCTATCACGAGAGTAGTTAGGTTGATAATAAAAGTTGTCAAAGACTAGTCTTAATGCCATGTAATTTGTATTGATTTCAAGAGATTAGTAATCAATTGTGTTGCATGAGAGATGGTTGTTTTTTAGAGAAAATAACTTGGAATTAAGTTTCTAGACTTGGGCATATGAATTACAATAAAATCCATGAATTCTATAATATTGCATGATGAAATAAACAAGGATTCATTACTCTAGAACTCTCTTTGACTCTTGTGTTTCTCACTTTATTACTTTCCTTATTTAGCTTATATTTTCCATAATTCACAAATTCAATTCCAATCCATAAATAAAATTAATTCGATCCTATAATAGCTAAGTAACATAAACCTTCACAATTAGATCTTCAGTGGAATAATATTCGTCTTATATTATAACTTGACCCGTACAATTGCGGTTAAAAGATATCCTTGGATTCTTAGCCTTTGACATTTAGCCGGTGGAAAATACTTGTTCAAGAAAGCTTAAGCCAAAATCTCCCATGTGGTGATACTATCCGGAGGTATAATTTCCAACCAATTCTTTGCTCGGTCCTGTAAAGAGAAAAGAAAAAGTCTTAATTTAATAGCATCATTAGAAACACCATCCATATTTATCGTCCCGCATATTTTTAAGAAAGACCGTAACTGCTTGTGAGGAGCTTCATTAGTTATTCCTCTAAAGGCTAGCTCTCTAGCCATTTGGATCAACCATGGTTTCAATTTAAAGTAGTTTTCATTGATGGGTACATTCATGATTCTGGGTTGATTTTCCAATAATGTGGTTTTGAAGTAGTCCCGAATTGCCTTTGGTATCTCTTCTGCTACCTCCTTGGTTTGATTGTGTTGAACCCTTAGGTTTCTTCTACACGTCCTTTCAATCTCGGGATCAAGAGGGAGAATATTAGTATTGTCACGAGGCATAAACCAACAAAATTATCAACCAAATAATACTATACACCTCAAATTAAGATCTATCAATTCTAATGAATATTAAATAATAAAAACCGTTCTTTGGATCCCTGACAGTGGTGTCAAAAACATGATTGTGCTACTTTAAGTGTTAACCGCAAGTGTACGGGTCAAGTTATAGTATAAGACGGTAAAGTCCGAATATCATTCCACTAAGGATACAATTGTGAAGGTTAAAGTTACTTAGCTATTCTATAATCGAATCAATTTTATTTGAGGATTGGAATTGAAATTGTGAATTATGGAAAATATAAACTAAATAAGAAAAGTAATAAAATGAGAAACACAAGAGTCAAAGAGAGTTCTAGGGTAATGAATCCTTGTTCATTTCATCATGCAATATTCTAGAATTCATGGATTTTATTGTAATTCATATGCGCAAGTCTAAAAACTTAATTCCAAGTTATTTTCTCTAAAAGACAACCATTTCTCATGCAACTCAATTTATTACTAATCTCTTGAAATCAATACAAATTACATGGCATTAAGACTAGTCTTTAACAACTTTTATTGTCAACCTAACTACTCTCGTGATAGGTTAACAACAATTCATTGTTATAGATCAAGTTAAACATACGACCTCTCAATCATACATCTAACCTAACATGTGAAGGTGGCCAATCCTCAAGAATTAAACACAATAACAATGAAAAGAATAATCATTCCAACAAAAACATGAAAGTCTACAATATCAACATGAATTCATAAACAATTCATCAAAACCCTAAAACTAAAGACTCATAGCTTGAAGCAACGTGTTCAAATAATATAAACAAAGAAAGAGTGTAAAGAAAGGGAAACCCTACTGAAAAGAGGCTCTTGATTGAGGTAGCACCGTCACAATCTCCTTGGCTGTCACGTCAAAACTCGAACGGCACCACGACTCTCTTGAACTCTTTTCCTTTTCCTTGCAGCTAACTCACTCTTTGTGGCTCTTCTATGAACTCTCACTCAATTCTCTCCTTTTTTTTCTTTTCTCAAAGGCATGTATACTCTTTTCTTTTTCCTTCGTCTAAGATTACAAACTATTATGCATTTCCACTCTTTAACCGGTGAGGCCTTTCGAAGTGACAACCAAATACACAATACTTAATCCTTTTTCAGTTAAAGATTCTAAATTAAAGTAGCTACGTGCTCAAGAATATGAGAGATTTTAAGAGGGACTTAAATGAATTTAACTCAAGATAGTGCTATTCTATTTCCACAATAAGTCATCTATTATGCAAATTCAAATCTCATCATGGGCAATCAACATCAAAGCACACAACCAAAAACATTCCCATTATCTTTAAAGGCTCCAAAATTTTCAAGATTTTTCAAAATTAACATGCATATGATCATTGAAACCTCACAAGCATGCATAGCAGGATAAGAAAACACATAAAAGTATGAGTGACACCTCCCACCTCAAACTTAGAATCATGCATTGTCACCAATGCATAAGAGCATCAAAAGAAAGAACAAGTCTGGGAGCAAGTGGGAAGCCACCAAACAAGCTTGGTGTAAGGAGTACTTTGTGTGATAAACCTAGATCCTGAAACATAAAGCATATGAGTGACTCAAATATTTATTGAAAATAAAATAAAAAGTAAAGTAAAGAAAACAATTAAATTAGGTTGCCTCCAACAAGCGCTAGGTTTAACGTCTTTCAGCTAGACAGGGCTCGCGAGTCACAGTGTATCCCAAGGTGGTTTCTTCCTTTCATACTTTGGATCACCTACAACTTTTAATTTTCGCCCACATTGTCACTCACTAACATATTCATTAACATTTAGTGAGTTAGTCAACAAATCATTATCAAGTTGGACATCATCTTTACTAATGTAATCAAGTATCATTAAGGATTCATCATTCTTAGATTTTACCGGACTCACCACTTCATTTTTAACATGCTTCTCCATGATTTGTTCATAATTCATTATAGGTTTTGGAGGCATGCAAGAAAAAGTAGGAGACTTATCACAACTAGAAACATGCTTCATAGAATTTTCTAATTTAACATCAAGCATGCCATTAGTCTTACCATTCAAAGGAGGCTCATCATGCACTGAATTCTTATTAGAAGAGAGAGGCGATGTTACCTTTGTGCTTGGTTCATGATGCTCATACCTTTCCCAAGCCTTGTATAGTTGTTCATCCTCAACTTGGCCGAATGTTCCACTCTCCGTCCTTAGTCTTTGAGATTTAGCCGGTGGAAAGTACTTATTCAAAAAGGCTTGAGCTAAGTTCTCCCACGTGGTGATACTATCCAGAGGGATGGTTTCCAACCAATCCTTTGCTTGGTCTTATAAAGAGAAAGGAAAAAGTCTTAATTTAATAGCATCATTAGAAACACCATTCATCTTTACCATCCTGCATATTTCTAAGAAAGACTGTAAGTGCTTGTGAGGATCTACATTAGTTCTTCCTCTAAAGGCTAGCTCTCTAGCCATTCAAATCAACCCCGGTTTCAACTCAAAGTTGTTGACATTGATGAGTACATTCATGATTTCGGGTTGATTTGCCGGTAATGTGGGTTGGAAGTAGTCCCGAATTGCCTTTGGTATCTCCTCTGCTATCTCCTTGGTTTGATTGTGTTAAACCCTTAGGTTTCTTCTACACATCCTTTCAATCTCGGGATCAAAAGGGAGAATATTTGTATTGTCACAAGGCATAAACTGACAAAATTATCAACCAAATAATACTATACACCTCAAATTAAGATCTATCAATTCTAATGAATATTAAATAACAAAAATCGTTCTTTGGATCCCCAGAAACAGCGCCAAAAACTTGATTGCACCACTTTAAGTGTTAACCGCAAGTGTATCGGTCAAGTTATAATATAAGACAGTAAAGTCCGAATGACGTTCCACTGAGAATCCCATTGTGAAGGTTAAAGTTACTTAGCTATTCTAGAATCGAATCAATTTTATTTGAGGATTGGAATTGAAGTTGTAAATTATGAAAAATATAAACTAAATAAGGGAAGTAAATAAAGTGAGAAACACAAGAGCCAAAGAGAGTTCTAGGGTAATGAATCCTTGTTTATTTCATCATGCAATATTCTAGAATTCATGGATTTTATTCATATGCCTAAGTCTAGAAATTTAATTCCAAGTTATTTTCTCTAAAAAACAACCATTTCTCATGCAATTCAATTGATTATTAATCTCTTGAAACCAATACAAATTACATGGCATTAAGAATAGTCTTTAGCAACTTTTATTGTCAACCTAACTACTCTCGTGATAGATTAACAACAACTCATTGTTATAGATATAGTTAAACATAAAATCTCTCAATCATACATCTAACCTAACATAGATGGTCAATCTACAAGAATTTAAACACAATAACAATGAAAAGCATAATCATTCCAACAAAACCATGGAAGTCTACAATATCAACATGAATTCATACACAATTCATCAAAACCCTAAAACTAAAGAGTTTAGCCACTCATAGCTTGAAGCAACATGTTCAAACAATATAAACAAAGAAAGAGTGTAAAGAAAGGGAAACTCTACTGAAAAGAGGCTCTTGATTGAGATAGCACCGTCACAATCTCCTTGGCTCTCACGTCGAAACTTGAACGGCACCACGACTCTCTTGACCCTTTTCCTCTTCCTTGCAGCTAACTCACTCTTTAAGGCTCTCTAATGAACTCTTTCTTAATTCTCTCCTTCTTGTGTCTCTTTTTCTCTGTAGATTGATGGTAAATTGATGATTAGGGCAGCTAGAAACCCCCTAATTTATAGAGTTGGCCGCCCAAAAGAACTTTCCAAAAATAGAAAACTTACAACTATGGAAACTAGCGTTGCGGCGCTGTCACAATGTTGTAGCAGACTTGCTCTTAGGAAATTGCACCATGCTGCCCCATTTTTGGCAACTTTATGTTTATCATCCCTTTTTCACTGTATTCTAGCTTGCTTTTGATCTTTTGGTCTTCTCTTCTAATTTTCCTCATTTTAACCTGAAAACCACTAGCAAACAAGTGAAATCTAATATAAATTCTCTTAATTGGAGAGAATAGAAAGCACTTTTCAAGCGCTTTTCAAAAATTTGATAGGAGATTTCTTGACAGTCACATATCAGTAACAGTATGATGCTTAACCTTTTCTTCTAGTTTTTGTATTTTTAATTCATTCAAGAAATCAAAGAACCCAATCACACACTTTCGCTTGGATGCAAATCCTTCATTTTTTGCACAAACTCTTTCTTCTTCTTCCATTTGCTAGCTATGATTACTAAATCCTCTTGTGAAGTATGTCCTTCACTATTCAGTCTTATTTCCTCTAACAAAAGTTTACTGGTAGTCTCAGCAAAATCTACAGTTTCCTTCTCGTACATGAAGATTGGCTTCATGTGTTTAATAAGAAGGGGGAAGTGACAAGATGAGTTTGACTACTTTATCTTCATCACATATCTTCACTCAGATCACCTCCAACTAAGAAATGATGCCATTTAGAATACCCAAATGATCTGAGAGTTTTGTTGTAAGCCCTACTTTTATCTTTAGGTGATGGCAAGCAAGTGGCTATGCGTTGGCTGGGTTGAGGTATGCGTCCATGATAGTGAGCATGGGTGATGGTTGGAAAATAGGTGAAGACCTTGGGTAGCCGAGCCCAAGCGTGAGGGTTGATGCGTTGGCTTGTTGGGGCATGCATCTATGAGGTTGAGCATGGGTGATGGTTGGTGCTATGGTTTTGTTGAGGCCGTTGGGCAAGTGGCCATGCGTTGGTTGAGGTTAGTAAGGGGTTGCGTTGGAGAAGCATGCATTAATGAGAGCCTATGGGATCGACGCATGGTACTATGCGTCAAGCTAAGTGTCCAAGTTTGCCAAAGGGGTTGCATGCATATGGTGAAGGAGTTACTTTGTTTATTGGAAAATAAATAATATATATAAAAAAAGAAAGAAAGTGGAAGAAAGTCGACAGCCATTTAAGTATATAAAGCTGAGTTTTCGATCATTTTCTGCATTTTCAAAAGCTTCAACCGATTCCATTTTTTAGCTGAGCCACGAAGAAAGGTAGAAGAAGAAGTCTAGGGCAAATTTGAGTAGAATTCTGATCGATTTCGTGGTGTATTTGAAATTGGAACAGAAGGTTTGATTGTTGTCGTGCAATCTGAGTAAGATCTGGTATTTGGGGAGTAGCAAGCTGTGGAGATCGAGTTTAGGGCTTAGAATTTGAGGTTATAAAGTTAACTTAATTCTTAACAATTCATATGAATGATGGTTGAGCTGAATTTGAAGAGAAATATGTTAATGTTAGGTGGAAGCGACTGGTACGAATTTCTCGACTGATTTGGATCAACTCGAAGTAACTTGGGAATATCTGTCGAATGAAGAAGAGTTAAGCTCTGAAATCTTGATAGCTAGAAACACATTTCTTTACAAGTTTGAAGAAGGGAAGAAGTTCTAATTTAGGCTAAAAATGCGACTTTTAACAAATAGAAGTGAAAACAGAAGTGAAGGCAGAAGCTGTGGGAGACGGGTGTCGTTGGAAAAGCAGCGACACTGAAAGATTAAGCGTGAGTAGCGAGATGGGGGTCGCTAGTATTGTTGGAGGCTTTGCGTCTCACAACTCTCGCTGAGTATCGCTAGTCTCGCTGATCAAGTAACTCTCGCTGGTCTCGCTAGTCATGGTATCGCTAGTACAGTTTTATTTGCAACTCAGTTTCACTAGTCTAGTCTCGCTAGTTGCTTGAGTCTCATTCATTAATGATTATTTTGATGGAATTTGGTCTCGGTAGTGAACCATTGAACAAGTATAAATATTTAAAACTTGTTGGTTATGTTAAAGGGAATTTTAAGGAAGTCTAACAACGAGAAATTTATTATTACAGGCCGAGAAGAGCTAGGAAAGGTGTATAAACCGCTAAAGGCCCAGGACAAGTAATGAGTGACCATTTATTTAAAATATGTTTACTTTGACCAAGGTTTTATTGCTGAAAAGATTATGTTTGTAAACATGTTTATATGTTTGTGATTTCACGGGTTTAAACGTGCATAGTATGTGTTTTACATTGGAAATCATTTGAAGCATGTTGGTTGTTTAATGATTTTATGAAAAACATGTTGTTTGTTATTTTATGATTTTATGAAAAGCTTTGAAGCTTGTGAATGAAATGCTGAAGATTTGGAAATGTTAAAACTCATGAATTTATATTATGCTATTTTCAAAGCATGTTGTTGAAAAACGTTTGTGAAAATAGTTCCAATGCTGAAGTACTCGGAGAAGGCATGTGGGTAACCTGAATATGGTGATAGCCCTCAATGCTAAAGTACACAAAGAAGGCATGTGGGTGGCCAAAATCTCGTAAATGGGGCCTAGTACTGAAGTACTCGGAGAAGGTACGCGGGTGACCCAGGATAGGATATCTATGTGCACATAGAGGAATATTAGACGTTGTTGTGTTGAGATTACTCCACATAGCTAAGGATTTTTTACGTTGGGTGTGTTGAGACTACTTCGCCCCAACTAAGGATGTTTTCAACGTTGAGTAGCGTTAAGCTCCGCTCCGCCTCAACTAAGGAAAATGGTTTAAAAGAAACTGAATTTCTGAGTATCTTTTCCTAGAATAAACATATATGATTTGGCAATGCTATTTGAGCATGCTTTACATTGGGTATGACTTCGAATAGAAAGTTTTATACATATCGTTTTATAATGTTTACACTATGATTAGTTTCTGAGTTAAAGGGAAGTATTTACAAAACAAGTCACTCACTGGGCAACCTAGCTAATGTTTTTCTTGTTTTTCTGTTTTTCAGGTAGCGAGCGAGTCCGGGGTGCTTAGCCTACACAGTAACTCGTCTAGGCCCATCAGCAGTGTTTAGTATTTTGAGAATTGTAAATATTTGAACTTGATCATGTGTTGTACATATAGAGGGTTAAGGGTGTTGTGGTAAACTCATGTAATTATTTGTTTTCAGTGGAAAACAATGTCTATAAGATAACTGGATTAAGTATGATGTTCAAGTATTGTGTTTAACTGCTTATCAGGTGATGGTCAAGTTTTATGGTGGGCAGTGGATGCCGTAAAAGGGTCGGTGTTTGTTGTCATCACACTTTCTCCTGGGTTAAGAGAGTACCTAGAAGGAGGTGTGACATTTATACCTTCCACCATTCGCAACATGTGAACTGCTCTTCAAGTACAACCGATTTGAGATGTTCTTTGCCTGATACATTACTTAAAGCTTCTCCCAAAGCTCTTTGGCTGTCGAAATTCCATGCACATTTGCAAGAACATTTTTAGCCAAATTTAGTCTGATTGCACTTCCAGCTCTCAAATTCATTTCCTCCTAACATTCATCACTCATGTTGGACTCCTTAAAACCTTTACTAGAACCGCTACTAGACCCTCCTAGACTACCATCGCTGCTTAACTCTATAGAAATACCACTTCCTAATCTTCCCTTCAAGGCCTTGTGTAACCTAACTTGTATCAATACATCCTTGGATTGCACTTGCCATAGGCCAAAATTGATCCATCCATCAAAATTCTCCACATCAAACTTTACGGAACTCATAAAGCTTGATATATTTGCTTCTCTGACTCTAATACCACTTGTTGGGAAAACACTAACATTTCTACCACAGAATAAACAAAAAAAATAACAGAGAAACTAAAGAGAAAGCAACAAAACATGAAACATAAGAATTCATGTGGAAAATTCCAAACTTGGAGAAAAAGCACGGTCCATCAGAAAGAAATTCACTATGTGAGAAATTATTACAATCCCACATAATAGTTCTCTCTTCCAATCCCAATTACAAGAGCACTCTCTCAAAGTTTTTGACTACTCATAGTTTTTTCCACTCTCAAACTAGAGAATACAAAAGGAATTTAATTAGAGTTAACACACTAAGCTTAAAATATTTCTAAATGAGACAATTGAAAAACAAAGGCATATGATTCTTTTATAGTGCTTACAGCTCATGACTTTCCTAAACCTTTTCAATGTAGGACAAGCCCATGACTTTCTTAAATCTTTTCAATGTAGGACAAGCCTATGATTATCGTAAATCTTTTTTATGTGGGACAACTGTAAACCCTACTTTTACTTCTAAGCACTTAACTTAAGTGTTGTATTATTGTTGTGGACCTAGACAAATTTTCTTGTTTAGATTGAAGGAGGTATAGAGGAAAAGTCAAGGAAGGTAGGCTTGTAGATTTAGCCGAGAGTATTTTTGGTAAGTCTAATCTTTAACCCTTATGAGATAGACTGAGCTTGGAATTTATTTTGACAAGCCAACTAGAATGTAAAAGACTTAAGAAGGTTGTCATCATTTGAACCAAGGTTGAATGATGCTATTAAGGGTTATGATTATCACTAATATTATCATTGGTATTATTATAATTATTGTTGTTGTTGTTGTTGTTATTATTATTATTTTTATTATTATTTTGGTATTATTATCAATTAAATGGAAGTTATAAATTAAAATTAAGTTTTGTCACACCCCTTCCCAGGTACCCTCCTAACCCAGGAAGAAGTGTGAGAACAACGGACACGGACCGTCTTACGACATCCATTATCAACCATAAACTCTGCCTTTACCTAATAAACAATTATAAACCATAAAATACTTCACACATACACTAGAGTTAACTTGCCATATGCACATCCTTTTCGTTCAGTCATGAAATAGCATAAATACACAACTTCCTTAATCCTCTCTATATGTACAACACATGCTCCAGTTCAATTATTTACAATTTTCAAAATACTAAACACTGTTGGTGGACCCAGATGAGATCTTGCTTAGGCTAAGCATCTCGAACTCGTTCGCTACCTGAAAAACAGAAAAACAAGGAAAACGTGAGCTTAAACACCCAGTGAGTGACTAATTAAAGTTTTTCTCAACAGTGTATAAAAATATAAAACCCAACCATGCCCATCAATAGTATACGTCAGATTATAGTTTAACCACATCTGATTATCTATGGAAACATTATTCACAAACTGTTTCCTTAAATCTCCTTCCCTAATTGAGGCTGAGCAAAGCTCACCGCACCGAACATCGATATTTCTCAGTTGAGTGGAGTACTCTCAACACTTCAGCATCAGTCCATCACAATTTGTTCACAGGCTATCCAAGTACCTTCTCTCAGTCCCTCAGTACTGGATCCCTAGGATACTCAAGTGCCTTCTCTACATCTCTCAGCACTGAGTTTTCAAATACAAGATTGCCCACATGCCTTTACATTGTCCCTCAGCATTGAGTTTCTTACATCACTGGATTTCCCACATGCCTTCACATCTTCCCTCAGCATTGGATTTCTCAACACTGGGTTTCCCACATGTCTTCACATCTTCCCTCAGCATTGGGTTTTTTACAACACTGGGTTTCCCACATGTCTTCTCATCTTCCCTTAGCATTGGGTTTCTTACAACACTGGGTTTCCCACATGCCTTCACATCTTCCCTCAGCATTGGGTCCCTTAAAAGAAAAACATTAATAAGCAAATATGCTTTGCATAAATAGTTCTTAATAAATCATTTCATGACAATCAAAACAATATTAGCATGAAGCTAATTACATACACAAATATCCCACATGCCTTCTCTTCGTACCTCGGCATTGGGAGCCATTCAAATAAGAACACAATATAACATAAAATCATGAGTTTGTAATATCTCATACATCACAATACTTTTCATAAACTCATATGCTACTTTTAGTCTCATTGTTATAAATCACATTTCATATCCTCATATGTTTTCTTTAGTCTTACCGTCATATATCACATACTTAATCATACTCTTGTGACCTTTCATACATCACAACACTAAATATAAGCTCATATGCATCCATTCGTTTTATCCTTATTATTCACATACTTTCGCTCAGTTTGTATATATAGATATATCGAAATAGCTCATTATACCACACATGGAACACACATATGGTTCATAGAATTCAATCATGTAAGCATTTATCAACAAATATTATCAAGAAACTATGTTAAGACTAAACACTTTTAGATAGAAAGTCACTCACGACTTGTCCTAGGACCTGAGCGGATTATATGTCTTTTCGAGCTCTTCTTGGCCTATAAATACACATTTCTCATGTTAAACTTTCCTTAAACTTCCTTTCCATGATCATTAAGTGTGCATAATTAAACTCTAATCATGTTCATTACCGAGACTCTCTTTTTTCCATAAGTAATCATAATAAGCGAGATTCTGTGTCACTAGCGAGATTACCAACGAGATTCCACATTTCTAGCGAGATTACTAGCGAAAACACACAACAGGACACGGCACTAACAACACCAGGATAAGCGAGACTAGCGAGATTTACCTGAGGAATGAGAACTAGCGAGACCCAGCGAGGTTTGTGAGACAAGAAACCCCCCTGCGCCCAAGCGACACTCGTCTCGCTACTTACACTTAAATTACTCAGCGACACCCGCTTCCTAGCGACACCCGACAGTAGAGTTTCCTCCTTGTTCTCACTTCTATCTGTTAAAAGTCATATTTCTAGCCAAATTTAGAACTTCTTTCCTTCTATAAACTTGTAGAGAAATATGTTTTCTAGCTTATCTTAAATTTTTGTGGCTTAACTTATCCTCGTTCGTCAGATATTCCAAGATATCTTCACGCTACTGTAGATTGCACGGTGATTCTGTATCAGTCACTTCCACCTAAAAGTTTACATATTTTTCTTCTAATTCAGCTCAAACGTCCTTCATAAAAGTTGTTAAGAATTAAGTTAACTTACGGACCTTAAAATTTCAGCCCTAAATTCGATCTCTTTAGCTCGTTCTTTTCCAAACACCAGACCATGCTCGTATTGCGCGACAGCAGCCAGACTTACTATTCCAGCTTCAGTTTTACCATGAAAACGATCTGACTTCTCCACAACTTTGCCCTAAGCACCTTTTCCTACCTCTCTTCATCTCTCAACTGTGAAATTCAATTTATTTGAGCTTTTGAATGTGTTTAAAATGATAAAACACTCAGCTTACTCACTTAAATAGGTCGCCGACTTAACCTCCACTTTCTTTCCTTTAAAAATGAATTGGCTAACGCATACTTCAGCTCACCAATGCATAGCAGCCTTCTCAAACGCATCGCACACCCTCACGAACACATAGTGTCACGGTCATACTTTTTCAACCGTGCGGCACCATGATCCATGCTTGATCATGGTTAGCCTTAAGGGAAACACAAGTCCCAATCTACATTTTGCCCATTCTTTTTAAGCTTCGTCAGACCTTAAGCGAGACCCTTTCATCCTCAACCGAACTGAACTCATGCAGAACTGACTTCATTTGGTCTACACGTCACTTGTACGTGCGACTTCCCTTCTTTCTTCACCATGATTCTCAACAACCCAACCCCCGCAATTCTGTATCGGTTCGGAACCTTGCCGGGACGAGTTTAGACCCTTCATCGAGCCAAACAGGCTTATGATGCTCCACCAAGGCTTTCTGGGACATTAGACTACCTATCGGGACAACTCAGGCAAATACCGTGTCAACGGGGCTATCGAGTCCCACCAACGCTTTTGGATGTCATCCCCAGTATCGAGACAACATCAGCTTTCTCTCTCCTGCTCGGGTCAGCTTATCGAGAACCAACGTGACCACCCCATGGTTATTTTTCCAACTTGAGATCTTTCGGACATCCATCCATCCAGACATCCTTGGGAATGGAGCTTTCCGTGTCCATGCCAAGTCAATGTCGAGCCAAGATGGCATACCGAGTACTACATCGAACCTCCAGCCCATGGGAAGGGGCGCAAAGCCGGCACACCCGTGCTGTCCGACACTGTCCATCGAGATCCCATTCCCAATGGAAGACGCCCAAGACACTCATTTTGTAACGCTCGCCCACGCCATGACATACTCGTGTGCCACAGGGTAGCTCACTTAGGTCGCGGGGTCCAGGGGTGGTGGAGAGCTGACACCATGCCTCCCCCTATAGTACTTTCTAAACAATTTCCTCTTTGGCACCCATGCATATGCAAAGTGGCGAGTGGTCACTCACCAGCGTAGAGCGCTCGTCTGAATTCCGATTGACATAGAATTCGACGTGCTTCCATCTTCCATCAATATGGAACTAACTCCAGAGCCGCTCGTCCAAACTCCCAACGAGACCCCTACTTCTGAGGTCATGGCCCAGGGCCCCACGTGGCCCCCATTGGGCTTGTCGTTGACACTGCCAATGGCACCAACGCTCGTCTTCTTGCTTGTTGTTCAGCTTAACATGCTTGCTCACTTATCTTGGTGTGTTGAATGATGCACCGTCCTCCTCGGTCGTATCACTGCGCTTCACTCGGCCCTCTGTCATTGCCAGATGTGTCGACACCCTGGTGTCGCCACTACACTGTCTACACAAGTGGGGTCACAATCTACTATCTCAAGTTAGATTGTGACACATAGCAACCTTCACAAATGCATTGCACACCCTCACCAACGCATAGCAACCTTTACGAACGCATAGGACACCTTCAAGGCATGATAACTCATGCCTTAAGGCTCTTGGCCACACTTTACTTACCTTCTTTAACTTGTCATCTTCCAAAACCAATCTTTATAGCTTGCTAACTTCCTAAACCAAGTGTGGGGCTTACAAATTTCTTCAAAAATAAATTCCAAAATCACCTCGAGGAGTTCCCCCATTGATTAACCTCTTCCATCATCAATTTCAAATTTCCACTTTTTGCTTCTGCCTTATCGTGAAGTAATAGCAGAATACCTTTAACGATTGGCGAATTAACATCAATTACTGATAAAAGTTGTGTATTGACAATATTTGTTTTAGTCTAATGGATGTCTCTTGGGTTGACTCTGCATTCAACCTTTCTATGAATGGGATGTTTGCTGGAAATGATGATTCTGCAAAATATGTTCCTTATGTTGAAAATCTTGTTTGTTGTATAATTGCAGTTCTTTTGCCTTCTCTGTGCACACCTATTTTTTGAAGTTAGAGGCTCATATTTGTGCCCATTGTGCATATTTAAAGACTCCTAATCTTTTGTTTTGGGTTGATCATTTTCATGAAAGATATCAAGTGTTGTTGTCATGTGAAGTGTTTCTGTCACAAGTGTTGTGTCAATCTTTGAAGGCATGGAAGATTGTATTGCTATAAGGTTGGAGACATACTCCAAGCTATTTATTTGCTTCATTACTAGACTTTCTGAGAAGGGTTTGTCAAGCTTATGGGGAGCTTAAGCGAGACAAGTTAAGTAGTCCTTGCTCGAGAGGAAACGATAAAATTCTAGTTGAGAAGGAGTCTCAATCTTAGAGGGAGCCTAATGATTGAGTTAGAAAATATGCAGCGGAAGAAAAACGGATGCAAAGTACTCTAATTACATCAATTTAAAGGAAAAACATGCTTGGATGAATTGAGATACAAAGGAAGTAACATTTACTTGTTGTAGCTCAAACTTTGTCCTCGAGAACCTCCAAAAACTAATCATGAACTGTTCAAGGACCACCACTAGAGTTTCTTCGTTATTCTCAGGCCTTAGAATGGATGGTGGGAATCGAATTGAGCAGAAAAAAAAAGCATAAAAGTGTTGAAAACACAGTTTTGAAAGAGAGAAAAAACTTCCTTTCTGTAAGGTTTTTTTTTTCAAAAAACCAACCCAACCTTCAGCTGTTCCTCTTAACTATTTAAAAAGAAACTCATGCATCTCAAATGTACTTATGTTGAAAGACACCACAATGTGTGAATAAGGTGCTTGAAGAAGAAAATGGAAAATTGAATTTGCATGTGAAGGAGAGATCTCCACCTCCTCCTTCACCATGCAACCGAAAGTAATGTTCTTAATTTGCAAAATTGAGAAATCGATTTTGATTTCATAAATAAAAATTCTAATTTAATATAATTAATTTAAATAATAAATTAATTAATTATATTAAATTAATACTTTTCAACTTTTCTGACAATTTCAAACTTGATGAATCTCTATTCATCGGTGTAATATTTAAATCAGATTTAAATATTATTAAAAAGCCCATTTCGTCTAATTCACAATTAAACAAACCAAATCATAAAATGCTCCTTTTTCTAAATTTGAGCACTTCAAATTGTCTCAATATACTGTTCTAGGATTTAGTCCACTAACAAGGAGACCTAATGGACCTACTGATCGTGAGCTCCAACGATCTGAAATTAACCGACTAAACTCTTTAACCTAGTTAATTAACATTTGTTAACTACCAGGTCAATCCACTAAAGCCAATAGCTACACTCTCCTCACTGTAGATATACTTCTGTCCATTTGAAATAACCTTGATTAGTAAGTTGATCCTTTACAAATTGTTCGTAATTACAGCTGGATCAAAATACCATTTTACCTCTGTAATTACTTCTTATTCCTTAAGTTCCGCTGATTCTCTAATTAACAATTGGTTTGTGGTCCAACCAACAGATCGAGTCCCTCTCGGGCCAATGAGAGGGTGGGGCTTCTTGTTCAAGCCACAGTTTCAGTACCTAAGGGAACAACTTATCTACTATCCTTTAATAAGGTAGGAGTGAAATATTCCATCTTGCAAGACTATGTCTCAGCTATCTGCCCGGTCTTATCCCTAAAATGGGGGGCATATTGAGTTGAAAAACTAGCCACTCACCCATGCAGATTAAAGGATAATCTCAAACAAATAGAAGTTCATAGTTAGCCTAGGATTAAGATCGAGCTACTTAGGTCACCAAATTGAAATAATAAACTTTAACAGTAAATGGTGTTATAAAGTTAATGTGATTATTTCTTAGTCCAGTCTTATGCAAACTCATTGCATAGGATACCCCCACCTCACATGTCTCTACATGAACAGTTTAGGATCACATCATTTGTATCAAATACTAAATGGGTCGTATCCATAGTGTTCCTAAGATAAGGTACCCAACCTTTATCCATATACTATAGACTATTTTGGCTATAACTTAAACTTTATCCACTTTTATCATATAAAGTCTAAGCATTCATCATATAGTCGTGGGTTCTTAGTTTATTGTATTTAAATGCAATTCACATTTTCAATACAACTTTACTAAATAAACCTCGATAACAACTTTATTGAGAATAAAATCCATAAATTACAAACGAGTTTTAGGACATGAAACCCAACACCTAAGACGTTCTTCAATGATATTACTACTTGGGGAGCCTAAGTCACCAACAAGAGAAGCTCACATTTAGGAGGATCCTAGGTGAATGGTTGAGTAATTAAGTTCTACAAGGGTCACTGTAATCAAAAGGTAGATATAGATAAGTACTACGTTCTAATTGCTTATAATCTATATTATTGAATTTATCTTTCCTAGGCATCCTGTCCAACAGACATAGGTGATATTGCACCAAACTAGGTTACCAATTCTGTGTGTTTTTTGGCTTGTTGTTTACTTCAACTTTAATGTTCTATGATATGTTGTGGCATTGTTACTAACAGTGTCTTTTGTTCAATAGGTATCCTCTACTTATTTTTCAATTGGTATCAGAGCAGGTTTTCATTATCTCTGATGTTGTGGTCCTACTAGTTTTCTGTAGAAGGAATAAAAAAAAAAGGATCTACCACTCACCCACATATGTTGGATAGGACAAATTACGCTTATTGGAAGGCAAGAATAACAACCTTTCTAAAGTTCCTCAACAAAAAGTCCTAGAACGCTGTTATTGTTGATTGGTCCCACCCTCAAATTAAGAATGGAAAGGTGAGAAAGAGCTCAAACATGAGTTTGATTGGACAGAAGTCAAGGATGAAGCCTCACTTGGAAATTATCGTGCTCTTAATGTCATATTCAATGGTGTTGATAAAACACTTTTTGCTTGATCAACACTTGTGCTGCCAAAGAAGCTTGGAATATTCTTGTTGTTGCACATGAAGGAACTTCAAAAGTTAAGATGTCAAGACTTCAGCTTTTAGCCACTAAAATCGAAAACCTCAAAAGGTAGGAAGATGAAACCATTGTTGAGTTCAATGTGAGACTTCTTGATATAGCAAATGAATCATTTGCTCTAGGAAAGAAGATCACTGTAGAAAAACTAGTGAGGAAAGTTCTTAGATCTCTACCTAAAAAGTTTGATATGAAAGTCACAACAATTGAAGAAGCTCAGGATATCTCATCAATCAAAATAGATGACCTTTTGGGTTCACTATTTACTTTTGAGATGTTTTTGAATGACAAATTTGAAAAGAAGAACAAAAGAAATTCTTTGAAATCCTCAATTAAAGATCATCTGTTTGAGCATGTCGAAGATTATGATGATAATCTTGTCAATGCAGTTTCCTTGTTGTCCAAACATTTATCTCAAGGGTTGAAGAGGTTAGAAAAAGGACATGGCTCATTCTCTCCAAGAAATGGTAAGACTAGTGGTAACAAAGGACCTAGTGTTCAAACATCCCAACATTTAAAAAGAAATGTTGAAAAAGTTGGTGCAAGTATTGTGAATAAGAAGAAATCATTTTGGTGCAAAGAATGTCAAAGGCTCAGTCATTTTCAATTGGAATATCCAACCTTTCTAAAATTCCAAAATAAAAGTTATGTCTTAACTCTCTCTGACAAAAAGTCAAATGATAGTTGTGAACCTGAAAATAATGTTAGAGCACTTGTCAGTTGCGTTTCGTCTGACTTAATGATAAGCTACTTGAATACAAGTTTCCTATCATCAGTGGTGATGAAGAGTTCCCTTACTCATCTATTACAACAACTTATCTTGATTTTTATAAGAAGTGGTGTGAAGATTGATAACTTGCAGAAATACAAGTTATTATAGTCACTATTTGAATTAATTAGAGTAACTTTAGAGTTAAACACATGATTTTGGTAGTTGAATTATGTAAAATGTATCACCATGCGTTGGCACTATTTACAAAACAAAATACTTGAAAAATTATGAGCTTTTCTGTTCTTAATGCAAGATTAAGAAGAAAAGAAGCCCAAATAACACGACTAGAGACGAAGCTGCTGCGAGAACAAATGGAACCCATGCGTCGAAACTATGCGTCCGAGACCATGTGTTGAGACCATGAGTCGATACCATGCATTGAGGAGAGTAAATACGGACGCCTGGGCAAAAGCTGTCAGGTCATTATGAAAAAGGACAACACGTTATCAGATCATGGCAGAACCAATGTACCTAAATGTAAAAAGTCTATGCAGTAGGGCAGGGAATTTAATGCAAAGGTGTCAGGCGATCATGAGCTTCAACTTTTCAATGCCTATAAAAAGCCCAAAGCTTCAAAGGAAAAGAGAGGAGAAAAACTAGTTCAGGAGACGAAAGCTCTGCACAACTCCTCCACCATAACCAGCCTCCATTTCGAGCTCGTCTGAGAGAAGGATTCTGAGAATTTTCAGAATCATCTCCCAGTGAGTGAGAACCTTCACCCTATGGATTTTATGTATCAGATAGCAACCATCTCAAGCCTCCATGAAGCAAGAAGTTGCCAGTGGCGGCTTGACGTCTTCCATTTCTATTTATTTTCCATTTCCCTCCTTTTTACTTATGTTTTGTTAATGACATTCGAGAGAATGAATTATTTTCTTAATATAAGTTTGATTGACGACTATCTTCCATTTATTTCCATATTAAATATCTTACACCATGTTATTTGAATGTTAAATGGGTTAGATGTTAGAGTTAGTTTTTCTTAAGCAATATGAAGTATGTTACATCCTGATGAATGCATATCATTAGCTTGCATAGCATTGTCTAACAAACAAATGTAGTAAGCACAACTGTCTAGCTTGAGAGAGTAGATAGTTAATCTTTAGCATTTATCAAGACTAGATGAGGTGTAGAGATGTAGTTCATCTTTTGCCAACGCAAACTTACCATGCGTCTTAGAGATAAGATTAATGTGGCATCAAAACATCAAAAGATGGATTCACAAATTCAGTTTATAGGTATATACTTATACTTAGATAGGCTTAAGTAACAACTAGCTCCTGCGTTAACTCTACCTTTATCGCATGGTTCCATTCATTCTCAACGCATGCTATCTAACACTAAATGACATTTAACAAACCATCGCCGCGTCCACCTTATTGTTAGTAGTATGAAATTTTATTCATTCTTTATGTATAGTTATAGATACATACAAATCTTTCACATATTACTTGTATAGTCCACCGCATAGTCAAGCATCTATTATCAACGCCTAGTTATTACAAATCCCTGCGTTCGACCCTGGACTCACCAGGAAACCTATAAGAGCTTATACTTGGGCTTCTTATAGGAAAACTTGTTTAATCATTATCATACGTGAGTAATTCTCAACGCATCTTCGTACAGAAAACGATAACATCTATTTTTGCGCAACACACTATGAAACTCAAATGTAAATCGAAAATAGAAAAGAAATTAAATCAAATTAAAACCAACAAAGATGCTACGGTTCTTAATACTCAAAAGACAAGGATTTGCATATAATACTAAGCTCATGTTTATCATATTCGATCTTAAACGCGAGCTCAATAGAGTGAAGGAAGAGAAAGAGTCCATGTGCAAGTCAGTAAGAATGCTAAACTTCGGCACAATTAGTATGGGTCAAATTCTCTTTGAAATTAAGTCAACAAGAGATGACGAGGTATTGGATTCTTTGGATCCAAAGTTGATAGTAAAGGATAGGCTATGATAAAAGGAAGCAAAAAATTGTGTTTGCAAGAGAGCAAGATGAAGGGATTGAATCCAATGCGAAAGTGACTTATCGTTTTTTGTCTTTGAATTAGGAGGAAGAATTTCATAATTAAAAACAAGAATAAAAAAAGTCTAAGCATGTGTTTTAAGAATTAGACATAGATAGAAAAAATTACCTTTGATGAAGAATAATTCTTCAGAAACACCAAGCCTTCTTTTTTCTCCAAAAACACGTACAGTAAGACACCATCAATTGGGCTTCCTCGGTATATCTCCAACAAAGGAATTAGATTGTGGAATTCAACTTGTTTTTGAAAGAATGAGGGAAAAAGGAAGAAAAGCTTTCTTGAGAGATTGAGAGAGAGAGGAATTATTAGTTAGGGTATCTCGTACAGGTTCTTGTATGTGTCTTGTAACTCATACAGGAAAAAATTAAAACAAATATTACGTGAGGGTAACTCCCCTTACCCACTACCCACTCCCCTGCAACTGTAGGGGAGTTTATTCCTCTTTTCTTTCTCTTTTATTTTATTTAATTAAATAATTCGTATTTACAAAATACAGACTATGAGACCAGAGATTTAGGGCACCAATCCCAACACAAGAACCATGCAAGAGCCACCAGTCTGAATACTCAAGCTTCGTATATTATCAGAGAAATGATTATTAGATCAGGAAGTAGTGAATTTGCCAATTTTATTGTAAAAAGAGCCACATTAGACCTCACTGTTTTGTGTTGTATGGTTATCAACAAGGCTTTCTGTTCATACTCATAACATGAGACAAAATTCTCCTAGATTCAAGTAAGTGTGGAGAGTAAAGAATGACTCAGGTCTCAACAATGAAAAATCATTGGCAAACGTAAACTGAAATATTTGGGTCTCCCTACTCTTGGTGATGTGATTGATAACACGCGCAAAGCGCACACTTTCAAAATAATAAAAATCCCAATGATTGCGTGTCGTCCTCAAGGAATTATTTATTCAATTTAGCTAACTATCACTCAACTCTTTAAACTTTATTTAAGGATTCAAATAGAATGATTTGTGAACAATAAAAATAAAAGAAAGCAAATAAATGTTCGAATTAGAGATTCATTTGGCAAATACATCCTAGGGTTTTTATGTCATTCAACACTGTTATAGATCTCTAAGTTTTTTTTTTTTTTAATTAATTACCTCAAACTCTTAGGCTTAGAAGTCTTTAATACGAGTCTCCTCTTTTGAACTCAACCCTTTCTATTACCTAAAAGTCAATTAAATATTAAGACTCTTCGTTGTTAGCCTGCAATGTTTTCCTATCACTCACATGTATAATACAGCATCAATTTATCATGCTAGTTCCAGCTAATAAATCTCTCTCTCAAGTATCATTAAGAATCCTAAGTCAATCAAATGGTGATCAAGCAATTGATTGGTTAAGCACAAATATAATATAAAAGCCTTAAGAATCCATTAATGAAAATAATGAAACAGTATCCATAACAAATGTTAAATTCAATCAAACCCTAGAACTAAGAAATAATTTAGCCACTCATATTCAGAATATAAACCTAAACATGTTGTACAGAGATATAAAGAAAGAGATTTAAAGAGGAAAGAATTAGTCGTCGATCAATCCTTTGATGATAATCCATCAACATCTTCTTCTTGATCCAATTTCAATCAACTCCTTGATTAGGCTCTGAAAATCTCTCTGACCAGTAGCCTTTTGACCCCCGTGGAAAGCCCTAAGTGATCCCAAGTCGAACTCCCCTTCAAATGACGATAAAAATAGGTTAAAATAAGGCTGGAATCGACGCAGTGTCTCGATGCTCTAAGTGACTATCACGATGCTCTTTAAAAATTGGGTATCCTAAGTGCTACCTTCCATGATGACAAAAAGATGACGAACAACAGTTTAAAGCTGTTAATCATGCACAAAAGATGACAGACGATAAAAAATCTGCATAGAAACCTCTCGAGTTTGTGGTGTCAAACTCCTTTGCTCCACATTTTTTGGCCTTATTTTCACTTGTTCTTTGCCCTAGGTCAAAGTTTGACCTTTCTAAAGAGTATCTTGGTCCTTTTACTCCAAATTTAGCTCCCTCTACTTCAATTGTTCGTTTTCTATAAAATAAATGAATAAAGCATCAAGGAACTCATTTATTCAATAAAACCGACAAAAATCTAGACCTAAGAGTGCACTTTTGAGGTGCATTTTAGTGATGTTGGTGGAAGGGCTTACGGCAAAGCTTATCAGTATTAGTCAACTCTGTAACCAAGGTTTCAATGTGAACTTCACAAAAGATAGGTACTTTCTCAATGACAATGCTAAGGCTCTTATCATGACAGATAAGCGGTCATCTAATAACTATTACCTATAGTCTTCTATTGATATTTCTTAATGGCATAAGCGCCTAAGACATACAAGTATAAAAGCTATACAGAAAGCTGTATTCAAAGATGTTGTGGTGGATTTCCTTGCCATTCGTGGAAATGAAATAGTGATTTGTGGAGAATGTCAGGCTGGGAAGCATATCGAAGTCTCTCATAAGCTTGTGCATGAGGCTGTTACAAATCATGTGCCTGAATGTTGCTTCATTTGGATTTGATGGGTCCTATGCAAGTCGAAAGCTTTAGGGGGAAAAAGCTGATACTTTCTCTATGTTCAAAGCTATGTCTTAGTTTGTATTGATGCCTTCTCAAGGTACACTTGGGTTCGGTTTATCAGAGAAAAAGTTGATACTTTCTCTGTGTTCAAAGCTTTATGCCTTCAATTTCAAAGAGAGAAAAGTTTAAATATTGTTCGCATACATAGTGATCATGATAGAGAGTTTGAGAATAGTCAGTTTGTTGAAGGAATTCATCATGAGTTTTTTTCCCCATCACACCTCAGCAGAAAGGTGTAGTTGAATGGAAAAATCACACCGTACAAGAGATGGCTCGTGATATGCTTCATGCCTATGATCTAGTTATCATTTTTGTGTTGAAGCTCTTAGTACAACCTGTGACATTTGTAACCGAATTGCTGTGCAACCTGACATTGACTGCAAAAATTATGAAATTTGAAAGCCCAATGTCAAATACTTTTGTATGTTGAGTAGGGCTTGTTACATATTGGTTGATCATGAACCAAGAAGAAAATGGGACTCCAAGAGTGATTAAGGAATTTTTCTTGGGTATTTAGCAAATAGTCAAGTGTATAGGGTTTATAACAAGCCCACAAAGTGTGTCATGGGGTCTATTAATGTTGTCATAGATGTTATCATTAGTGAGAAGTTCAATGCTGAAATAGATGAAGATGAAAATGAGAACATCGTCGCAGATGCCAATAAAATACAAATAGTTGTTCCTCAAAATAATCAGAATTGCTCAAAGCAACCATCTCATAGGATATTGAAGAATCACCCCAATAATATTATTGGCAATATCGATTCTAGAATGTCCATTAGAAAGAAAGAAAAAAGTGAACTATTTACAAATGATTTGGAATATTTGCTTCACTTCTCTAGTAGGACCAGAAAATGTTGTAGAAGCATTGAAAGATGGATGTTGGGCGAACGCTATACAAGAAGAATTGGTCCAATTTGAAAGAAATCAAGTCTGGACGACATTGGTTATCACGTTTGAAGTCAACAAATGTAATTCACACCAAGTGGATTTACAAAAATAAATCTGATGCAGATGGAGAGGTTACTAGAAACAAGACTCGTCTAGTAGCCCAAGGGTATTCTCAAATAGAGGGTATTGACTTTGATAAAAACATATGCTTATGTGGCTCAACTTGAGGCTATTAGGTTACTTCTTAGCATTGCATGTTTGTTAAAATTCAAACTCTAACAAATTGATGTTAAAAATGCCTTCTTAAATGGGTACTCGAAGGAAGAGGTCTTTGTTGAACAACCTAAGGGTTTTGCTGATCCTGTCTATCTTGATCATGTGTACAAGCTTCAGAGTGCCTTGTATGGGCTAAAACAAGCACCTCAAGCTTGGTATGACAGACTGGCTAAGTTTCTTCTTCAAAATGGGTATATAAGAGGAGCAGTGGACAAAACCTTGTCCGTGAAGAAATATCAAGGAAGTACGGTGATTACCTAGGCATATGTGGATGACATTGTGTTTTGTGGAATGTCACAAGTATTAGTGGATCTTTTTGTAAAACAGATGCAAAATGAGTTCGAGATAAGTATGGTCGGCAAGTTGACATACTTTTTTGGAATTTCAAATTAACAACTAAAGGATGGTATTTTCATTTCCCAAAGTAAATATGCTAAAGCTATTGTGAAGAAATTCAGATTGGACCATACCAGTGTGAAATACACCCCAACACCTACTCATGTCAAACTGTTCAAAAACTCTAACGGTTCAAATGTTGATGTCCAAAGTATGATAGGAAGTTTTCTATATCTCACAGCTAGTAGAACTGGCATTGCCTTTGTTGTGGGAGTCTCTGCTCAATATCAAGGTTGTCCCAAAAATATTCATTTTCAAAGTGTCAAGGAAATTATCCATAAAGGTTACCAATGAGTATGGTATACTGTATACTTTCAATACTAAGAGCTTTCTTGATGGATATTGTGATGCAAATTGGGTTGGAAGCTCTAAATGCAAAAGCACCTCAAGAAGTTGTTTCTTTCTTGGAAACAATTTGGTGTTGTGGGGTTTAGCAAAAAGCATAATCGTGTATGTATTTCTACACTAAAGGCTAAGTACGTGGTAGCTGGTAGCAGTTGTACAGCATAATCGTGTATGTATTTCTACACTAAAGGCTAAGTACGTGGTAGCTGGTAGCAGTTGTACACAACTGCTGTGGATGAAGCAAATGATGAAAGAATATGATGTCTTTAAGAATACAATGACACATGACCAAAATCAATAGATCAAAAAACTTAATCCAACACAGCAGAATTAAACACATTGATATCAAACACGACTCGGTTGAAACCAAGCAGATTGTCTTGGAACATGTTAGTACCAACAAACAAGTTAGTGATATCTTCAAAAAGGCTTTGGATTTGAGCCAGTTTGAAGCCTCGGAGCTTCTTCGGGCTTATGTAAGATAGATTTGTAGCAATTACTTAAAGAAGGGGTGTGGGCCTCAAAAGGTCCAAGGCCCATTTCATGTTGCAAAGCCACGTGGTTCTTATTTATGGCATGTAGTTCTGCATGGTTTAGTGAGTGGGAAATTAATTATCGTGTGAAGGTTGTTTTTAATCACTGTCAATTTTTTTATAGGAAAAAGAGTTGAATTTCCATGTTCTTCTACCCACAATCGCTCCAACTTCCCCCTTGATCTTCTCTCAATTGTGACCTTGTTGAGAAGAACGGTTAATACTTGTCATGGAACACATACTTCTGAACCAAAAATGATCCTCTATAAGCAGAAAGCTAGTCAGAAGAAAATGGTGGAACTCTCTAAGGAGGACGTTCTGACTTTAGCTGTTGAAACAAGCACTAATGCAAATCGAGCAGTTATTGCAACCTCCCCTGTAAATGTTGTCTCATCTTCTGTTGCCAATCAAAAGAGGACTAGTCGAGTGACCAAAGCACCCTTTCGCTAACGATGGAAGGCCTTGTTGGTCCAAGAGTTGTTCTCACTACTCAAAATCAAGGCGTGTCTTCGAATCCTTCTATTATTGCCTTTGTGTACCAAAAATATTATTGAATCTGTTGAAACTTTGCATGATGGGTATGTGAATGTGTTTGCTGTTCCTGAGGAAATTCATCCTCGGAAAAGAACTAGGGTTTCGGATGCATTTAATCCTGTTAGTTCTGCTATGGTCCTGAATTTGTAAATAGCATCCTCAATTCTGTAGGGATAAATCTAATAATAGTGATGGAGATCAAGAGATCAGGAGGCTACAAGGGTGGTTGCTACTTGAGTGGATGACCATTCCCTTGATGTATTGTTAAATGTCAATTACTTCTAGTGTGTTGAATGAGGTTGATAATGTTCAAAAAGAGCTTAGTCCTAGAGAGAAAGTGTTACCCTTCTCTCAAAATGTGTGTAACAATGTTAGCGTTGATTCTGATAATGATGAAGTTGTGGAGGACATTTCTGAAGTTCCTATTGATCAATTAAAAATGGAGATATGTCTAAATCTGCTGATGACACATCAGATGAACATCCAAATTAATATGTTGAGCCAAAAACGGAAGAAGAAAGCAAGTGATTCTGGAGCAAGCTCCTCAAAGCCAAGTAATGTCAGTGAAAAAGATTATGATGCTAAGTAGAATGATGAAGAAAAATGACCAATCTGATAATGAAAGCTCTCACGAAAGCCCTCAAGGCTCCAAAGGTAGCCTATATGCTAAATCTAGAAAGAAGAAGCAATCTCAAGATCAGTTTCTGGAATACCACTAGGTGGTATTTCTTTCCACACTGAAGACAATGCAAAGATGTGGAAGTTTGTGGTGAATAGGCGAATTGCTGTTGAGAGAGATCACTCTGAACAAGCTCAAGACTGTCTTGAAATTCTGGAATTGCTTGTGAAGGCTGATTTGGTTAGATCTATCCTAAGTCTTGGTGTCTACTACCTCAGTTGATTCATGAGTTTTATGTTAATATGCCTAGTTAGTTTGGAAGGGCAGATAGTCCTGATTTTTGCACAATTCATGTGCATGGACACTATTTCATTTCCTCTGCCGATTTGATCAATAGATATTTGGATCGAAGAGTACCTGATAATGTCACTGAAATAGAGGTCTTCTTTATATGATCTTGTGTTTGAACTGACCGGATGTGTCAAAATAACCTAGCCTAAAAAGGGACAATTACCATGTGCGAATTTGAGTGTCAAATAGGCCCTACTGCATAAAATTGGAATTGAAAATTGGTGTCCCTCTTCCCATAAGTCCGGACTGTCCACAAGTCTTGGCAGCTTGCTGTATTAGATTGATAAAGGTGTTTAATTCAATTATGGTGTGTTTGTGATCAACCAGATCAAGAGGCATATTGGACCTCAAGTAACAAAAGTTCCTTTGTGCTTTCCTCATGATTTCTGGGATTCTTCTTTCTTAAAATCCAAACATTTTGAATGACTTCGATGTTCCTAATACAATTCCTTTTGCAATCTCTTTCAGCTATAGACTGTATCAAGACATGTGTGACCTTGTTCACACTAAAGTTCCAGTTATTGAGAGTGGTTCAGCCAGGGAATTTATTCAAACTCCTTTTGTACAAAAGGGACAATCTATAAGAATTTCTGCCAGGAAAGCTGAAGTTGATGGGATGTTGAATTTTCCTCGTGGCTCTTCCGTTGATAGTGATCAGGGGAGTGGCTATGGTCACCTGGTTGATGATGTTGTTATAGATAAATGATTTTGTTTTTTGGTGTTTGGATTTGTTCTTCCCTGGTTTTTGGTTTATGTTTAAATTTTTTTACCATGTAAAAAGGGGGAGAAGTTTTATCTTGGCTTTATATCTTGGTTTGGGCGTCTGTTATATTGTTTTGGTACATGGACTCTCGTATGGATGTAGTTTAGTTGTATCTTGACAATTTAAGTTTAAGTTGTTTTTCTACTTTATGTGTTTGCCTATTTGTCATAGCCTAAAAAATTTTTGCCAAGGAGAGAGTTCATTGAAAATTGATTTTTGAAGATTGGATTTTCCCACTCACTAAGCTAGGAACTTGGTTGTATTCTTCACAATTAACCAACAAATTAACCATCTTGTGTTGTCAAATTTTGAAACAATTGGATTGCATGTTATTCTTTAATAAATAGAGATGATTTTGACATTAAAATGGTTAAGAATTTTTTGCAATTCAATGGTTAATTTTGCAAAATTCCATCCATTGTTCATCTACTGAAATTCATCAAGAAATGAAGAAGAATTTGAAGCTTCAAGGTAAGTGTTCTTGAAACTTTGGTTTTTCTTTTTAATTGCATGTTTAATCCTCTAAATTGAGCATTTTAGAGTGAAAATTAATCAAATTAACTTCCTCTGCATGCTCATTTATCCATCACCAACATCCAACAAAACAAGATAAGAAAAGGAAGAGAAGTGTAAATTGGATGAAGTAAAGTACTTTTTTCCAACTTCTGTATTGGTCACGACTGTTATTGCAGCATAAATTGGATGTGATGCACATCGAAAAAAAATATTTGTGATAACTTGTTTAGCACATTGTTAAATATTGAAAGAAAAACAAAAGACACAATCAATACACGATTTGATTTACCGGATTTAAAGATATGAAAAGACTTACATTTGCGACAAGAAGGGTCAAAATTTTTAAAGCCACATACTGCATGTACATTAACTACTCACGAAAGGGTTGAATTTTGTAAGTTCTTAAAAGTAGTGAAATTTTCGAATGGGTTTGTGTCAAACATATCCCGATGTGTGAGTGAGAAGGATGGAAAAATATGGGGGCTAAAAACCCATGGCTCACGTGTTTTACTTCAAAGACTGCTTCCTATAGGTGTTTAAGCATACTTACAGAAGGACATGTCAATTGCTATTGTTTAGTTCTGTACATTCTTTCGTGATCTATGGGCGAAAACAATACGCATAAATGACTTGGATCGGTTATAGGTAGATATTGTAATCATACTTTATAAATGGGAAAAAATATTTCCACTAGCATTCTTTGATGTAATGGTGCATTTATCAGTTCATTTGCCGTATGAAATAAAAGTGGTTGGTCCTGTTAGTTATAGTTGGATGTATCCTATCGAAAGGAGTTTACGGATCCTAAAGCAATACATACAAAACAAAGAACGTCTTGAGGGTTCCATTGTAGAAGAATTTATAATGAATGGATCACTAATTTTCATTTATTGTACCTACGGGGAATTGAAACAAGATTCAATAGAGATGAACGGAACGATGATAGAATCATTGTCATTGATCTTTGCGGTGAATTTGAAGTGTTTACACAAAGTGCATGACTGATAGGGGCCTGAACTTTAAGGATTTTATCAGAAGATGAGAAGCGAATTGCACATTGGTATATATTGAACAATTGTCCTTAGTTGGAACCTTATGGTAGGTAAGATGTAAACATATTGAAATGCCCAATTTCAAAAACCACTTTTTTTGACTCTTGAACAGTGGCAAAAATAGGTAAGAAAGAGAAAAAACAGTCATTAAAGCCAAAATCACACTTTTTTTGCAGGTAAAAACAGAGTTTTTTGGATTTTTTGAAATTTATGACTATTTTTTTTTTTTTTTTTTTTTGTCATGAATTCATGATTGTAAATAATAGTCGTTAAATGTAAAAAAAAAAAAAGGAAAATGCGCGATTTTGGTGAGAAAAGATGAAAAATTTCAGATTTTCGACTATTTTGACATCTTTTTGTGTCACCAATTTATGTTTACAATTAGAAGTCACTAAAAAGCAATAGTTTTTCAGAGTCATTGAATTGAAAAATAAAAAAAAATAGTTTTCGGTGGAAAAATATGATTTTTTTTTAATATTTCAACTTTTAGGGCTCTTTTTAAATACAGCAAAAGGAACCAAAATATTTACAAATATAGCAAAATTTCATTATCTATCTGCGATAGACTGCGGTAGACTATTATTATCTATGCCACAATAGACACAGATAGTTGCCTATTATGATCTATCGCGGTTCATCGCAGATAGATTGTGCATTTTGCTATTAGTTGTAAATATTTTCAACAGTTTTGCTATTTAAGATAATTTCCCCAACTTTTATGACTATTTTTTTGTGTGATCAATCTATGACTTGTATTGATTATCATTAAAGAGCATTAAACGAGAAAAAATTAGTTATCGCGTTAGATAAATTAGAAAATATTAATAGTGCTTAATAAAATTTAATTTTAAATTAGAAGAAAATTAGTTACAGTGTTTAGTAAATTAATATTAAATTTGTGTAATTTAATTATATATATATATATATATAGATTTAAAAAAAAAAAAAAAAAGATTTTTATGTTGATTGCCAATAGCCATCAGGGTTGACATCATATAGTTTACAGTTGAAGGTCATTGATAGCACCTAAAATGTGCTATCTTTCTCAGCTTAACTCGGGATTGTTATGCTATTTAATGTGTTAATTATGATATTTTATAGGTTTCAAGCACTAATAGATAGAGCGGGGCGTTAGCAATTAATTAGAGCTAAAATGGACCAAAACAAAGTTCCATGGCATCCACTTGGGAAGAGAACTCCAAAATGACCAAAATGCCCTTGAAGTTATGGCGCAGTGATGTTGCCTAGGTGCCGCTGCGGCGCTTTTCCCGAGAGCTTCGCTGGCTTGCTGACGGCACTGCCTTGGAGCATCACGAACCTCAAAAAGTGGTCACGCACATTCACGCAACAGCGTCATGGCAGTATCCCAAGCGTCGCGGTGCTCCGATGATTTTTAAATAGTTTCTGTTCAATTTTTAGGTCACGTTTTTACATTCCAGCCGCCCAACATCTAAGTACTCTTAGTTTTTCCTCTTTTTTTCATCTTTCTTTGCATTGGAACTCGAACCCATTAATCGGTATGTCGATTATGGGCTAAGGTACATCTTTTCTAGCGTGGGTATTAGGGATTTTTCTTTGTAACTAATGGTCTTAAAGAGGTTTTGAAATAACGGGTATTAGGGATTTTACATCGTTATGATCAAATTGTGACACAAGTGTTCGTTTTGATTGTTGCTTTGGTTGAATTACGACCCATGACACTTGGTTGTATATCGATAATAGAAGCAATAGGCTAGGTTAGCTTGTAAACCCAATTTGTTGGTGAGTATTGTTCTAATCAACCTAGGGTTAAATCAATAGAACATTGAATCTAGGCTTTTTTAGTTGAATGTTTTATCTAATTTTCCCTAAAACTTAATGGAATTAGAGTTAATACAAATTTTGCATGCCTTTCATCGGTTTGTTTTAATTCTAATTTGTCGATTAGGACAATTTAATTTTGATTTTTCCAATTAAATTGATTAACTGCCAAATATAATGAATTTAGTAATAATAAACCAATAAATAAGAATATTGAACAAAGAAAATCTCATGTAACCAAAGTTAGAGCTTTCTCAACTTGAACTTTACTCCATTTTTAATTTCTGCATTTTATTTTATGCAATTTAATTTTTCTTGCAACCAACCTTTTCACAACCCCTAATTAAGTTCAATAAATTTATTTGATACGGAATTGTGCAACGAATTTCATCCGCCAATCATCAAGAAAAGTGTGTAACAACCCCAAGATTTAGATAAATTTGGATTGATAATCTTAAATTATTGGAATTTATTTTCTATTAATTTTAGATATTTTAAGTCAAATTGAGTTAAATTATGAAGTTAATTTTTAAATTATTAATCTTAAATAATTTGGTTTTTTATTTTATTTTAATTTTGGAGCGAAAATTGAATTGATTTGGAGAATATAATTAATCTACATTAGTATGATAAGAGATTTGAGATTTGAAGAGGAAATATAAGATTTGGAAAAATATAATTAATCTACATTAATATGAAAAGAGATTTGAGATTTGAAGAGGAAATTTTGAGATTTAAATTTATAAAAGATTTGAAATTTGAAGAGAGAATATAAGATTTAAATTTAGATTCAAGTTATATATATGTGTGTGTGAGAGAGTTAAAAACAAAAAGAAATAACTAAAATATAGGTTTTCTTTTCCCCCTCTTTTTTTCCCGTACTTTGTTTTCTTTCCCCCCTCTTTTTCAATTTCCCTTCATCTCTCCATCTCTCACAACCTCACTGCTGCATCGTCTCACGCTCATTCAACTTCCCTCCTTCCCATTCAACTTTGTCGTTTTCTATCTTCAGCACTGCCATCGTCGAACACGTTCGTGAAGAAGCGAGCGGACATCGTTCGTCTCCTTCGTCTTTAGCGCCATAGTCATTGTCGTTCATCTGCACTATTTGTGTTCAATGTCTTCACCCTATTTTCGTTCTCTCTTCCTCTCCCTCTCACAATTGGCCCTGCACCAAACCCACACCATCCGCTTACTCGCTCGTCATCGCTCTCGCCCTCGCTCGCTATTGTTGTGGCGCTTCGCTCCCATCCGTCATCATCTCTACTTCTTTCTCTCTACGCCGTTGCATGCGTACTCACTCAGCAACGTTAATTAGATCAGTCTCTCCGTCCTCTACGTTCCTTGATTCAGATCTCTCCCCCGTCGGTCAATAAGCTCATCAATTCTAGAAATCCCTGGTTTGAATATCTCTTTCTCTATTTGTTGATTGTTTTCTCACTATCAATCTTGAATTTTTAGGACTAGTTTGTTTCTTCTTTTAAGTTTGTGAGATGATTCTGGATTTTGAGTGCAATTTTGGTAGGTTTGTTTGTCGATATGATTTATACATTATATGCTTGCAAACTGTACATTACATGCTTGCAAACTTGGATCTGCTGTAATTTGCAAATTTCTAACATTCTCTAGATTGTCTACATGCTTCACGACTTTCGATTTTTCCTATATTCTCTAGATTGCCTACATGATTTTCATTGTCGATATATAATTGCAGTAGATCGTGGGAATAATGAGAGTTTCAGCTTCAAATCCCTTACTTTTTCTCTTTGCCCTTCCCTATCCCTTGTGAAGGTCAGCCTGATCTCGAAGACCTTCCGTGCTCTAAGGTCTTTCGTAGTAATATTAGTTCTAAGGTTGAGTTTTCAATGAATTAGTATTGTAATTAGCGAAGATGGTCAAAAAAATGGGTTGAAACACTCAATGAACTAATAGAACTAGAGCTTCATTTTTGGTTATGTTTGTAGTGATTGATTTTTTGGAAAATCTTTTTAGTTGTTCTCCATCAGAAGAAATTGAATGTGTGTTGGTAACAACTTCAGTGTAGAGGAAAATGTTTGGTCTAGAAATGGTTTTGCATCTTTTCAAACTTATAAAAGATGAAGATTGAAGATCATTTTTTTTCACGGAAGTTTTATTCTTTCAATGTGCAACCTTTTCGTGGTTATGTTTTGTGTGTATGGATTGGTGAGGATAGATATAGTTTGTAATTTTGAAATAGGTCATATGGATTAGTAATTTTTGTAATTTTAGAATTGTCATATTGGGGTTAATAGTGTTCTCACTCTCTAAATATAGTTTCAAACTCAGTTTTAACGTTAAGACGCTTTGTAACGTTAGATAAGTATTATTCTTCTTGAAATTCTTATTTGTCCAAATATATAATTTACAGCGGACAAAATTCGTCGCCCAATTTCTTGCCAAATAAATTTTTTCGAATTTTACCCACGGTAGTAGTGGCAAGCCGGGTCGAACACAGTGAGCACTATGAATCTCACGATTGGACAATTTTCAATTCATGTCACCGGAGGGGGTTTTGTGAAACGGTTGTTTGCAACAAAAATTAAATTTCATAAAAATAAAATGCGGAGGCAAAAGGAGTAAAATTCAATTGGAGAAACTCTAGCTTGGGTTGGACATGATTTTCTTTATTCGACATTCTTATGCATTGGTTTGACATTAGTAAATTCGTTATATTTGACATCTAATCAATTTAATTGAAAAGACCAAAATTAAATTGTCCTAATCGACGAATTGGAATTGAAATTTGTATTAAATTTAATGGCATTAAGTTTAAAGGAAAATTAGGCGGAACATTCAATTGGAAAGACCTAAATGTCCTATTGATTTAATCCTAGGTTGGTTAGAACAATATTTGTTAATTAATTGAGTTTGCAAGCTAACTAACTATTGCTTCTATGATCTACGTACAACCAAGTGTCACGAGTCCTAATTCAATTAAAGCAACAATCGTTTCAAAATGAATTTTAGAATTAAATCATATGTACAAAGAATTTAGTTCGAAACCTCCTAAGCACATCAATTCCAAAAAGAATTCCTAATACCCAAGCTAGAAAATAGTCAAAAAATTATTCAAGAAATTCTCCTAAAGATGGAAAAGAAGAAAAATGCAGGGAAGATCTCCAAATTCGCGCTTGGGATTCGCGCTTGGGATTCGAGCCAATTGATTTTTTTCCTTTTGACTGGCGGCTAGGGCATTTTATGCCTGGGATTCGAGCCAATTGATTTTTTTCCTTTTGACTGGCAGCTAGGGCATTTTATGCCTAAAATTAGACTAGCGTCATGACATTACAAAATACGGAGGCTTCTAGAAAAAGCGCAGTGCCGAAGCCCCGTGTTAGCACCGCAACGCTGCGATGCGTGCGTAATGGATAGTCTGTCAAAATCTATTGCGCTATGGCGCTATCTTCAACTCATAAAACTCCGCCTTCTAGAAAAAGCGCAACACTAGTGTCGTGCTAAAGCCGCGACGCTAGGCTATTTTGCTGCCTTCTTCCTCCATTTGAGCTCCTCCATTTTGCTCAATTTGCCTGGTAATCATCTTGTTTAAACCTGAAGTGCATGCAAACCGTCACGAGGGCCCCAAATGCTCGTAACCTATCTAAATCAAGAAATAAGCTGGTAAAAAGGTAAGAACAATCTCAAATTAAGCGAATTGAGATAGTACATTTTGAGTGCTATCACTAGGTGATATCAAGTGTAGGTATATTATATAATGCAATTTATAAAGATATGTAATTGCCTAACATTTATACCTTTTATCATTTATTAAAATTATTTATATAACTTTTTAGGATTATCTTCTCTAATATATTTATCTTCTTGTAGATAACAAGATTCTAGGCAATTCATGTGGTGAAAGATGGATGAGACTATGAGTGAATGGTTTGTTTTATCATTGGAAGCTATTAGTGATGTTTTGTACATTTCTAGGTAGTTATTATTGACATTTTCTTTATATACTTTGGATATGACGTTGATACTAATTCATGTGGTGAAAGATGAATGAGATTATGGCATGTTTTGGTCGTCAACAAAGGCCAAAATTTTAGTAGTGTCAAACATTTTAGATTTTAAGGTAATTTTTTTTTCTTTCTAATAAGTGTAAGACTAATGAAATTTCATTCCTAGGTACGGAAGACACAACTTTTGGTGATTGTTGGTTTGTATTCTTAAAAAATTATTGGGGAAAGAATAGGAATGGGATAGACCTTCAAATACCTAGGTATTTTTTAAACTTAAAGTTCAAAATTTGTTTATAGATGCATGTATATTATGTGTGGCTATCCTAAAGTTATGGTAGTCAATCCATCCATTTAGTGTCGTTATTATATCCTTGATTTGGTTTTGATAAAGTGTCACTTAGACAGTTTTAGGTACTTTGTAATTGGTTTTGATAATCAAAGTGACTCATATGAACTATTTCGATTGTTTGGGGAGTTAAATGGTCTTTTGAAAATCTTTTAGGTACTTTTTATATTGGTTTGAGAGTGAAAGTATCACTTAAACACCTTTTAGATAGTTTTTAGATTTGGTTGGAGAATAAAAGTTGTAGCTAAGCATTCTAGGTTGTTTTGAGAATCAATGTGTCACTTACACACTTTTTGAAAATTGTTAGGTTGGTTTTTAAAAGCTAAAGAGACACTTAGGCTTTTTTTTTTTTTTTTTTTTTTTTTTTTTAATATTAAAAGGTTTTTTTTGTTTTTTTTTTTTTGTTTTAATTTTATATATTCTTTTTTTTTTTTTTTTTAATATTAAAAGGTTTTTTTTGTTTTTTTTTTTTTGTTTTAATTTTATATATTCTTTTTTTTTTTTTTTTTAATATTAAAAGGTTTTTTTTGTTTTTTTTTTTTTGTTTTAATTTTATATATTCTTTTTTTTTTTTTTTTTAATATTAAAAGGTTTTTTTTGTTTTTTTTTTTTTGTTTTAATTTTATATATTCTTTTTTTTTTTTTTTTTAATATTAAAAGGTTTTTTTTGTTTTTTTTTTTTTGTTTTAATTTTATATATTCTTTTTTTTTTTTTTTTTAATATTAAAAGGTTTTTTTTGTTTTTTTTTTTTTGTTTTGAGAAACAAATGGTCATTTACACACTTTTTGGAAACTTTATAGTTTGCTTTGATAATCAAAGTGCATATGAACTATTTTGGTTGTTTTGGGAGTTAAATTGTTTATTGGAAAACTTTTAAGTACATTTTATGTTGATTTGAGAGTGAAACTGTCACCCAGACACCTTTTAGATAATTTTTAGGTTTGGTTGGAGAGTAAACGTTGCACTTAAGCATTTTAGGTTGTTTTGAGAACCAATATGTCACTTACACACTTTTTGAAACTTGCTAGGTTGATTTTTAAAGCTAAAGTGACACTTAGGCATTTTTGGTTGTTTTGAGAAAAAAAGAGTCATTTACACACTTTTTAGAAATTTTATAGTTTGTTTTGATAATCAAAGTGCACACATGAACTATTTTGATTGTTTTGGTAGTTAAATTGTTTCTCGAAAAACTTTTAGGTACTTTTTATGTTGGTTTGAGAGTGAAAATGTCACTTATACACTTTTTAGGTAGTTTTTAGATTTGGTTGGAGAGCAAAAGTTGCACTTAAGCATTTTAGGTTGTTTTGAGAATCAGAGTGTCACTTACACACTTTTTGAAAATTGTTAGGTTTACTTTTAGAGCTAAAGTGGCATTTAGGCATTTTTTGGTTATTTTGAGAAATAAGTGACCATTTACACACTTTTTTGAAACTTTATAGTTTGTTTTGATAATCAAACTGCACATATGAACTACTTTTGTTATTTGGGGAGTTCAATTGTTTCTTGGACAATTTTTAGGTACTTTTTATGTTGATTTGAGAGTAAAAGTGTCCCTTAGACATGTTTTGGGTAGTTTATAGGTTTGGTTGGAGAGTGAAAGTTGCACTTGAACATTTTTAGGTTTTTTTTTTTAGAATCAAGATGTCACTTACTCTTTTTTTTGGAAATTATCTAGGTTGGTTTTTAGAGCTAAAATGACACTTGAACATTTTTTGGTTGTTTTGTTCAAAGCGTGACTTACACATATTTTTTAGCAAGATTGATGTTTAATGAGTTGGAAAAATTGTGAACTATAGGAATGTATACCTTTTAAATATTGTTATTATTGTTGACATTGATATATTGAATTGAGTTATGTAGTGAATGTTGTCTTTTTGCTAGGTATTGGACAGATCCATTGAAGCGAGGGAACCACCAAGCAAGCTATTTAGTATTTTTTTTCTTTGTTTAAATAGTGCTAGCACTTTTTTGGCAACACTTAGTTGTATTTAGTTTCTTTATAAATAAATTAACCAAAGTTTGGTTACAAGTTTCCTTGTATTAACATTACCAAATTTTGTTGTTATATATATAAGAAGTTTCATATTTATGTTTTCCAGTATTATGTCAAAATTGGTTGAGATATATCTAGTGATAGGTATGAAACAAATAATTATCTATCATCATAAGCATTTCTTTGACATTTGTAAAATGTCATGAAATGTATATTTATGACATTGAAATCTTATCATCGATTGAACTTTAATGACTATAAATAAGTGTCAATATAAAGGTTTAATTAACAGAAAAAGTCAACTTTTTGGTCATTAATTGACAATGAACAATTGTCATAAAATATGTTGTCATGACATATACTAAATGTCAATCAATGTTTATTATTGACTATATTGTAAAGTCATGAAATAACCAATAATAACAATTTTTTCATGTGTCATCTATACATTTTCTTTGATGGTGGATTCAAAAAAAAAGAGTCAAGAAATGTGTTAATGATAATTTTTAAAGTCATGAAAACTCATTTTTGTTGTAGTGATCTAATTTCAAAGTAGGAAATATTGTACTAAACATTCGACTTCTTATGGTGTCAATAGGTGACATCTGAGACATATTCAACATGAAGCACAACTCCTCTGATCTCAAACAAATGCACAAACAACAATTTATTGGTTGGTTCAAATCTTAGGTGTGTGGTATATAAAACTCGATTGCTAAGTTGTTGGATATATATTATCTTAATGTTCTAATGCAATTAAACAGGTGCAAAGAGGAAATATGTCGAATGATATTTATTCATTAGCTATGTGGCCGACTTCTGAGGTGCTATAGTGATAAGCACTTGGAAAGTGCTTTCTATTCTCTCAAATTTAGGGAGTTTATATTAGATTTCACTTGTTTGCTAGTGATTTTCAGGTTAAAATGAGGAAAATCAAAAGAAAAGACCAAAAGATCAAAACCGAGCAAGAATACGGTGAAAAAGAGAAGAAAATAACAAAATCGCCAAAATTGGAGCAGTACCGCAACACTAAAACCCGAGAGCAAGTCTACGCAACACAGCTGCAGCGTCGTGGCGTTATGGACCAGCGTCGCGGCGCTAGTTTCCTTTTCTGTAAAATTTGTATTTTTGGAAAGCTTTCTTGGGCGGCCAACTCTATAAATTTGGGGGTTTTTAGCAACCCTAATCATGAATCAAAGCACGAAATTATAAACCAAAAGAGTCACAAGAAGAAGAGAATTGAGTGAGAGTTCATAAAAGAGTTCAAAGAGTGAGTTAATTGCAAGGAAGAGAAAAAGAGTTCAAAAGAGTCGTGGTGCCGTTCGAGTTCTAACGTGAGAGCTAAAGAAATTGTGACGGTGCTACATCAATCAAGAGCCCCTTTTCAGTAGAGTTTCCCTTTCTTTACACTCTTTCTTTGTTTATATTGTTTGAACATGTTGCTTCAAGTTATGAGTGGTTAAACTCTTTAGTTTTAAGGTTTTGATGAATTGTTTATGAATTCATGTTGATATTGTAGACTTTCACGGTTTTGTTGAAATGATTATGCTTTTCATCGTTATTGTGTTTAATTCTTGAGGATTGACCACCTTCACATGTTAGGTTAGAAGTATGATTGAGAGATTGTATATTTAACTTGATCTATAACAATGAATTGTTGTTAATCTATCATGAGAGTAGTTAGATTGACAATAAAAGTTGTTAAAAACTATTCTTAATGCATGTAATTTGTATTGGTTTCAAGAGATTAGTAATCAATCGAGTTGCATGAGAAATTGTTGTTTTTTTAGAGAAAATAACTTGGAATTAAGTTTCTAGATTTAGACATATGAATTACAATAAAATCCATGAATTCGATAATATTGCATAATGAAATAAACAAGGATTCATTACCCTAGAACTCTCTGACTCTTATGTTTCTCACTTTATTACTTTTCTTAGTTAGATTATATTTTTAATAATTCACAATTTCAATTCCAATCCTCAAATAAAATTGATTCAACTCTAGAATAGCTAAGTAACTTTAACCTTCACAATTGGATCCTTAGTGGAACGATATTTGGACTTTACTATCTTATATTATAACTTGACCCCTACATTTGCGGTTAACACTTAAAGTGGCGCAATCATATAGTTAATGGGTACAATTTAATACTACACATCACAATAATTGTCGAACGACACAGAACAGTGATATATATATGCCTAAAGAAAGTGAAGGTGATCAGTTCAATTTCTATGGTGTCTTAGACGAGGTGTTGGACTTCCAATTTGCAAAAAGAAGACGTGTCATGAAGTTTAAGTGTAGATGGTTTGACACCGACCATATATGTTAGTTAACATCTCATTTTTTTCATTTCGCATATCATTAAACTCTGCATTACTGAATCATTCATCATGTACTTGAGTTGGTTGATTTAATTCTCTTAACAAATTAACTCATTCCCCATGTTATACCCATTGCCTATATGAGAGAGACATTTCGTATGTGAAAAGATGTCGTCAAACGCCGTCTAATGATTCCCTCACTGTATTCATACAATTTTTGCATGGACATCTTGTTTTTCCAAAGTAATTAACATGAGACTTTGCTTTCTTAAGGAATCGGGTTACTCCTTCCATATAAGCCATTGAGAACTTATCTCGAAGTTGAATCCAATCTTTATTCATTTTTAGTGATATTCTTTCCAACTAAGCTGTTGATTCTTATAGTCTTAAAGTCTTAAACCTATCGGAATTACATAAAAGATAAAAGTTAGTATTAACTAACATATATGTATCTATTGCTTTTGGTGAGAATTAAAAGGAAGAAATGAACATAATTTTTCTTCCTAATTATAAAAATTAGGAACAATTCCTTAATTGTGAAATTTATACATTCGTGCTTTAATATTATTCAACCAAAGACTTAAGTCCAACATATACACCACAATAATATTTATAAAGAACAACATTCACCCATCTAAAATTTCAACTCCAAATTAACCACAAAAGGATAAAAAGAGTAATTAATAATATTTAACTACAAGCCCTAATAAAATACATAAAAAATAATATCATAAACAACAATAATCAACGACAAATGTAAATTACACAAAACAATTTCAATGAACATCCCCAAATCTTGAACATTGAACATCCAAAACAAAAAATAACCAAGCCATAAATCTTAACGACTACACCACAAATGGAAATCTCATAAAAAATGCAAATCTCAACAATATTTTCAAAAAACTTCAACAACCAAAAATCTATATCTTTCTAAAAAAACTACACCCAACAACTAAATCACACCAAAATTTAGAAAAAAAAAAAAAATACAAATCTCAACAAATATTTCATGATAGGTCAATCAAAAATAAAAAAAGATCCAAGAGAAAAGTAAAAATGCATGAATTTCAAGGGAGACACACCGAAGAAAAAAGGTTGGCAACGGAGGTTTTAGAGGAGGGAGCAGCAGCCGAACGAACTTCAACGATGGAGGAAGAGATGGGATCGGTGATGTTGGTGGTTGGGGGGGGGGGGGGGGGGGGGGGG